>SZWC01002217.1:23693-34247 GCA_023375785.1 Penium margaritaceum
AGGAGTCCTGCCAAAACCTTGATCATTCTTGAGGTTAACATGCAATATTCTGAACATGTGGTTGGAAAATCCCAGTTCGACTAGGTCAACGTAAATGTCCAGCACACATGAAGTGCATGCTTCTTGTGTCATGGCCAAGGTGCAAACATGCATTAGACAGGTGCATCGCATAAAGAATGAAGACATAACTTTGTTTCAATGTTCTTTTCACCGGTTGAACAGCCGCCAAAGTCAAAAGCTTATCTTTGTGCAGCTTCCTGGGGGAGGAATGTTCAACAATCTCCAAGTGCTTCTTCCTTGCTTTGGATTATTGACCAAAAGTTTTAGTTACACTTCTAATTTTGTCGCAAAAATAGGTCACTATGGGCCAAATCCTCCAAGAAAGCTTGGATGCTGACCTCTAAGGAGTAATTGTGGCTCCCACAATGTACAAACAGACATGCTGCCAATATGTCATTGGCAGAATATCTGCGATCCAATGCAGTCATGGCTTGTCAATGTGGTAGTTTACATTTTCCTACCTTAAGCATACCTTGACTTGTCACCACTTGTATTCAGTGTATCTTTTGCTGAGTCCTAATTGGGTGCACAGAGCATCCAGTTCGTTGGCTCAGCCTCCCTGGCTGACAACAATGAAGAAATGCCAGAATACAGAACATGTCCACTTTGAGAGAGGGATGGTGATGATCAGGCGGATGAGGCTGAGGAAAGTGATGCTTCTGGAGACAAGAGGAGGTGGTATACGGTTGTCATCGGGCGGTTTTTTTAAAAACAGGTGGACAACCCTGAATGGCGCTTACTTCCAGACCTGTGTGAAGGACTAAAACTGCAAGAAGGGCAACACATGGGCTATGCACAAGAACCTGCACGTATTGCACAGGAAGCTGTTCAAAAATTGAAGGAGCTGGAGGTGGATAGCACCCTAAAGATAACAATGATCAACGCGGTAACAGCCACAGCCAAAGCTGTCAGAGCAGGTCCTGGTGTTGGTGCCACGGTCATTGAGTGGGCAGTTGTAGGGGTTGGCATCACCCTCAATTCATTGTGAATTTTGAACCATGTGATTGAAAAAAACTTGAGTTTCTTGTCTTTGGAGAGCTACTGGATTGAAAAATATTTCCAACACTGCAACCCAGTGGACCATTACGTGCATAGTGATCACTAGAGCTGCTCCTTTGGGAAGAAGCTGCGCCGGCTGCTTTCTGAGGTCGCCTCTATCATCTACTGAGCCTGGCACTCTTTTTCTTTGTTGTTTTGGACACTCCCACAGCATAGAAAATGTTGCTGTTGTAGTGTTTTCACAATCATTGAAGGGGTTGGGGATGTGGGCCAGCAGTTTCTGCATCACGGTGGAAAAAGAGAGCACTAACAGCTTCATGATTGACCAATACATTATTCCATCCACCTGTGGATTTGGAAAGGCTCTTGGAATTTGCCATCAATGATTTGATTTCCCTTCCTGCTATGGCCGAGGTTGTCACCAAGATCCAAAAGATTGCCACATTTGCAACTCGCAGCACTCCACGAGTGCAATCCCTCATCACTGCATGCTCAATTGCAGGCGTAAAGTACCAATCTCTCCACTGGCCATGGATACTCATTGGAGTTTGACTCTTGACATGTGCTGTCAAGTGTTCTTCTTCCACGGAGTCCTTGTGTTGTGGCTGGCAGATTTCAGCTGTAACGGAATGCTGCTGATGCTGTCAGACCAGGGCTGGATCACCATTGCATTTCCCACCCTCATTCTTAATCCCTTAAAATCGTCACTTATCGCTCATCCTCTTCATTCCCTTCTTTGGCAACATAATCACAAAGATGCATGGTTTTCAGGTGCGGTTGATCAACATCAATAAAGATGGGAAGAGGAGGCCCATAGAAATTTGGTTGAACATGAAGGAGGAGCTGCTGGCCGACACGAATGCTGGCTTCAATGTCATCAGGGCAAAGCTGGAGACTGAAGAGAATTTTCTGGAAACTACAGATGATCCCTGGTTCCAGCTCCTCTACTTCAACAAGACTCACATTCTGATATGCATCAGCTCAAAGGTCGAGGTGCAGGTGAACATACTATAGCTGCTGCACCCATACCACTCTACGCCAATGGCAGAACAGGAGGCAGCAGAAGCAGAAGCAGTAGCTGCAGAAGCAGGAGCTGGAGCAGCAAAAGATGCAGCATCCACTGGCAGCCAGAGTGCATCAACAGCTCCAGCAGAACGTGAACATTGCCAGAAATACCCCTGAGTGCTTCAGCAGCATCATGAGGATGAGGATCCCATGGAAGCAGCCTTGCCTGATCCGGTGGGGGAATCCTTTTCTCCCTTTAGTTCAAGCTGCAGCACATGAGGAGGCATATCCAACCACATTGGAGGGAAAGGTGGAAAGGGGGACAAAAATTCTGGTGAAGGACCCACAATACAACATTCTGCAGCATTACAAAAAGATCAGAAGACACTTTCCACCCTCTTCCTTGCCACTATGAACCTGTTCATTTTCCCGGAAACATCAACAACATTAGATTGGCTGTTTTCTCCTGGCTGCCATGTCATCACAGAATTCGTTCATAATGATTAAGTTCTCCAATGACCACTGGAGAACTTCATAATGATGAAGTTCTCCAATGACCATTGGAGAACTTTGTAATCATGAAGTTGTGGATCAACGGAACGACTCTGCTCAAGTTCCGCATCAACCGTCACGGAAACATGGCCCCATAGTTGAAGGAGTAGGAAGATCATGTCAACAAGGAAAACCACATTGGTGGGTGAGACAGCAGAGGAATTGGAGGGGTTGAGTTTGTTCAAAGCAGGGGAGGAAGACACGGGGACGGGCAAAGCAGCGGGAAATGGTGACAATGACAACTAGGAGGAGGATGGATACAGCAATGATAGTGAATAGCATTGAAACAATCTAAAATAGATCGGTTTCCATTTATAACGTTTCTTTGCATAATTTTCTATTGAATCAATCTGTTGAAAATTTGCCCCTCCGCATGCCCTAGTGCAACGCCGGGAGGCGCCAACAAGCAGCCAGAGAGAGGAGAATCCTCGCAGTTGGATCTAGCGGCTAAAGGATTGCTTGGATCCTGGATGGAGGATTTCCGAGTTGACAAGTTGACGAATCTGGTGGAATTTGTTTGACCGGAATCGGACAAGTAACGAGGGAGATATGAGCTTCCAAAGTTGGGGTGTGCGCGGCGGCTCTGGGAGTCGGCCGCGACTCGACTTCCTGTGAGTAATCGACCGGACAGAGTAACAAATGTCCCTCTGGGGATTTTGCTCCGGAACGCTGCCGAGGCATCTGGTGAATGATTCCCCGGATTTCAGTAGTGCAGTTTGTTGTTGAGGGACTCATACAAAATCCTGGCTCGGCGTCCAAAACTCAGTAGTAGGTTTTGTTACTCAGGGACTTGGTCAAGATTCTTATGTGCGTCCGTGGACAGGTTTCAAACCCTGTCGCACCCCATCATCAAACTCGACCCAAAAGTGGGGGAGGTGCATCAAAACAGTGCAGGAGACCCCTCCACCATGTGCAATGGGATCTGCGCCTTGGGAAGGGCGCTTCGCATGTGAAGTGGGGCGCCACTGCGTATGTGCACCATTGAGGCGTTGGGCGTTCCTGTGGTAGGTAAGACCTGCGCTTCGGCGAGCGTAACTTGGGCTAATCTTGGCTGAATCATGCACAATTTGGTGCGTTGGAGAGCTGATGACTAGCCCTATAAATTTTCTAATCATTTCCATGTACAATCACTAACGCAAAATTTTGTAATTCCCTTCGCAAACTGACTGTCTCTAAATTCCTACTTATGTAATGCAAGGCCACCAAAAAGCTCACGCTCACTGTCAGATTCACCCAAAGCAAAATATGTGAACCACTAGAGAAGATCAATCCAACAGTCAAGACCGCACCCCGTGGATATCCTGACAAAGGATTACGGGCCCACATTGATCCTCTCCAAGACGTTCATGTCTTGCATAGCACACGACATAGTCAACTTGGACAACGTCATCGTAAAGTTCTGAGAGCCTGTCGGAGTAGAAGCCACGAGAATGGTGCAGAAGGAGACACAACCCATCCAAAAGTATGCGGGTGGTCCAGGCTTTGGACTCTGGAGATGGAAGTTTCAGCTGTACCTCGCGCATAAGGGACTGTTTCGGGTCATGTTGGTAACAGAGGTGCTCATAGAGGCGGCACTTGTGGACGCGGAGAAGCAAGCCTTCGAAAAAAGCAACACAGAGGCGCTCATGCTCCTGGTTCTCAGGACAGCCGAGTTGTAGTGGGGCTACTTCCAAGGCTGCAATCTGGCAGCCAAAGCTTGGCAAAAGCACTGCGCCATCCACCAATCCAAGCCGCTTGTAAACAAAATCTTCGCGATGAAGCAACTCCTCATGGTAAGAATCGAGGAGGGAGATGATTTCATCTCCTCCATGCAGTGGATCGAGTTGCTCGCCTCACAATGCAATGACTTGGGGTTGAATATCGACACGCAGATGCAGGCAATGGCCCTCTTCATGGTCCTACTTGATAGTTGGGGTCCACTCATCACTGTCCTCAGAGGGTGGCCGGAGGAAAAAGCTCACCTATGGTGTGGTTACAGAGTACATGCACAACAAGGTGTAGTGTCGGAGCTGTGGGGAGTCCTTGTCTTCCTCATCGGCCCTCGGTACCAAAATGTGTGGTGGAAAAAGCAGGAGCAAAGCAAGCGGCGGAAAGAGCGGTGGCAAGAAGGGCACTAAGAAAGGTGTGTGCCGCAATTGCTTCAAGGAGGGCCACTGGGCCCGTGAGTGCCTGGAGGAGGCAAAGGCCGGCAGCAAAAACACCGAAGGCAGGTCGCTCCTCAATGGCAACAATAACCACTTCCTCAAGAAGGCATAGAAGAGGTACCTGGATTCCGGGGCTGAGGAGCACACCCAGGTTGAGAAGGTGGAGTTCTTCCCCTACGAGAATTCCTCTAAGTTAATGGTGGTCGCGAATGATAAAGTTGAGCCGGCGGCTGGCCAAGGTGATGTGGAGGTAGAATTCCTCGTGGGCGGTAAGAAGGAGTTGTGCACAATCCGTGATGTGCAACACGTCCCCTGCCTGGCTGAAATTTTGAGTGTCAGCCATTTGACTGATAAGGGATATGAAGTGCTCTTTTGTAGGCGAGGCGCAGTGGTGCGCAATGACGGCAGTTGCGAGGTCGTGCTGGAGGCAAAGCACGAGGGTGGGCTCTACATCGTGGAGACCAAGGTGATCCCAATAGCATTGGACGCAGAAGACTCACAAGAGCGTGTCTTCAACATGGCCAATGGAGGAAGTGCTGATCTGGAGCTCTGGCAGTGACGGTTGGGGCATTCAGCACTCACAACCGTTAAGGAGATGGTGAAGCTCGACATGGTGTGCGGCCTCGTCATCGACGGTGCAGCAGACGCGGCAGCAAATGTAGCAGCACACAAAAGGTGCGAGCCTTGCAATTTGGACAAGGAGCGGCACAAGCCGTTCAACGAGAACGCCGCTGGCATGAAGGACCAAAGGAGCTGGTGGAGGTGGTGCACAGCGACGTGTGTGGACCATTCTAAATGTCGTCAAACAGTGGCTTGAGGTACTTCCTCACCTTCATTGATGACTACAACAAGAAGCTATTCGTGTACTTCATGAAGCGGAAAGGCAAGGTCCTGAACCAGTTGAAGGAGTACGTCGCAGCGGTGGAGAGACATAATGGCTGGAAGGTCAAAGCGCTACGCAACAACAATGGTGGAGAGTACATCGGCTACAATGGGTGGATGAAGCAGCAAGACATCAAGTGGGAACCCACTATGCTGTACACGCCACAGTCCAGTGGAGTGGCCGAGGGGGCAAACCAGATGCTACTAAACATGGTGCGGACCATGCTTGTGGATGCGGGGTTGCCGCAAGGGTTCTGGGTGGAGGCTTTGCGTACAACAAGCTACGCCATGAACCTCATCCCAACAGCAGTGCTGAAGGGGAAGGATGGCTGGAAGAAGCCACGAGAGGTTTGAAGCGGATGCAAGCCAAACGTGGCACCCCTGAAGGTGTTCGGGTGCAAGGCACAAGCGATGGTGTAGGCTACGCGGTGACGCAACAGCAAGTTGGAACCGTGGGTGCAGCCATGCATGTTTCTCAGCTAGGAGAGTACCCAAAAGGCATATCGGCACTAGGACCCACGCACACAAGAGATCATCCGCAGCCGTGACGTTGATTTTGACAAAAATCAAAGCATCAGCAGCAGCAACGATGACATGAGCATTGGGAACACTCCAAAATAGGGGGAGTGTTTCCGGCTCCTTGATTACGGTCCAGCCCTTCACGTCCTCTTGGAAGGCCACGTCATGGCTGCGGATGAACTTGCATACACTGAGGTTGTAGAGGTATCCTATGGTGTTGAAGCAGAGGAAGGCTCCCTCCACCGACTCGGTTTCAAGCTTGTTATGGCTGCCGGCAGGCGTGTGCATGAACGTGCTACACCCAAAAACATTTAGGTGTGTCACTGTCGGCTTGCACCTTGTCCGTGCCTCCTCTGGTGTCATTAACAGCAAGGCGTGTGTGGGGCTTTGGCTTTTTGGTACATGGTGGTGTTGACCGCTTCCTTCTAGAAGTTTGGCAGAATCTTGGTGTCATGGAGCATGCTGCAAACACACTCCATGAGAATGTGGTTTATACGTTCAACCACAAATTTTAGCTGCGGTGTTCCAGCTGGAGTGCCTTGTGTTGAATCCTATGATACTTGAAATAGTTGTGGAAGTTGTTGGAGAGGTACTCTCCTTGACCATCGATGCAAAGCACATTCAATTGCTTGTCGTTCTCAGTCTGTGTAAGGAAATCCACACCTTGAAAGCATAAAAAAACTCATCATTTCCTGCCAGGACGGACATCTGCATCTTCTTCAACTTGTCATCAATGAGCATGACAAAGTGCAAATTGCCGGAAAAGGACTGTGATGGCATGCAACCGCAAAGATCGGAACGGAAGAGTGATGGAAGCTCAGCCGACCCTTTTCCTTCCCCCATTGAAGGAGAGTGAGATTTTTTCTCTTCAATGCAGCTCTCACAAGCCGTCACACCAGGCTGCTTCACCCGATTGAGCTCCAGGTCGCGGACCATCTGCGACACAGAGATTATGGCGCCAAAGCCGAGGTGACCAAGCCGGCGGTGCCACACCCCAATTGTGCGCTTTCCTTCCCTTTCTGCCAACGCTGAGTCGGCTTCCTTCTCCGAAGTCACATAAAGATGGTACATAGCTTCCACCTTGTCCGCTTTACAGGCACACCTCCTCCACTAGCAGAGATGGTGCAGCCACTATTCTCAAAGTGAACCTGCATGCTTTCAGATATGATTGAGGAAATAGAGAGGAGGTTAGCTTCCAGCCCAGGAACATGGAATACCCCCTTCACATGATATTCCATGTGCTTTTCTTCAACAAAAGCACAAAACACAATCTTACCCTCCCCAACCATCATTTACACATGATTGTTCCCCATATACACCCGACGAGGTTCAATGGAAGTGTAGATGAAAAACCACTCTCAACAACGCATCATGTTCTGCGTGGCTCCCGAGTTGATGATCAAGAACAAGGCGGTATTGTCAGAGAAGTACAGGACCTGGATGGTGGTCACAAATCCACTCTCCCAATCTATTGCGTTTGTGGAAGTATTGGACTGCTTTCCCACTCCAACTCTTGCCGTGAGGTCGGCCTTCTTCTTTCTTCATTCACATTCCCAATGGCCCGGCTTTCTTGTAATAGTTCCCTTCCTTACAGTTCCCCTTCTTCTTCCCTCTTCTACCTCATGTAGCTGCATGTTCATGAGGATTGACTTGAGGAAGCATAAGTTGACTGAAGTTTTTTCCAAACCTTGTTTGGCATGAGGATGCCGCAGACAAGGAGATGCTATTGTTCGGCGAGGTAGAGGTAGATGGTGGCAAGGACAGGGTCACGCTTCTCACAAAAGGTATGGGCCTCACCAGGTGTGAAAAAGGACTGAGCTGGTTTCTCCTCATGCACATGGCTCCAGTTGAAGTTCTTGCCTTCAAACTTGGCAATGTTGACACCGTCCACCATAGAAGCGGATGTCACCATGGTACTATAATGTTCAGCCCACAAACAACTCTCTCACACAACAGGGTGCAAAGAATACCTCAAGGATGAGGAAAAGCCTTATTCTAGTACTGCTACAGCTGATGGAAACTGGGGCTGCCCTCAGAGATGTGATCAGGCTCACCAAGAGCTGCCTAGGCAGGACCAAATGTCTGAAGGAGGGAGTTGTAGGTTGTACAGATAGAAAGTATGGAAGCTTATGGCTAATTGCAGAGAACAAAAATGTCTGTATTGATTCTACAATGAGAAAATACATTACCACATCTTTCTAAGAAGCCTCACATGGCCAAGGGACCACAAGACTACACTCTGTCAAATTCTCCCCTTCAACACACTCCTAGGCTAACGGGATGAGGGGCAGGCACATTTACATGCACGGAAACTTCCTTCTCCACCTCATCCGCAAGAGATGTAATCCTGTAAAACTGACGTAAGCAGGTTGCATGAAGGTCCTACAACAGCATTTTGGCCTTAAAGGATGCTCTCTGCCTCCTTGACCAGTAATCCTGGTCACATTGCTTGTTGGGAGTGCTGGCGTCATCACCTCAACCGGACCCACTACCTCCAAACATTGGACAATCATATCTCACTCAAACGGACTCTGAATTCAATTCTTTTGATTGTGTTTGAACCTCTTTAATTCCCTCTATGTAATCTATTTCTCGATTATTACTGTTGAGAGAGATTTTTGTTTCACTTTCTGGTACCCTCATATCCATCATCAACCTGAATTGGGGAAGCGTGAAAATCCATGATTATATGAAGAAACGCAATTTCAGAACCAGCATCTTGGTTTGGGGTCTGTGCTGGAACCAAAATAAAGGTTCCAGTTCCACTCTGAGTGTTGAAATTCTGAACCAGTGTGTATCCTTAAGAGCGGTGGCTGCCATGACTCTGATCAGTGATGTGCTTTTTGCAATGTTGTCATTACCTTTGGTGAAGAAACGTGTAGCACTGGCTCAAGAATTTGGATCCTTTGAAACATTGATGAGAGAGGGCCTCATACATTCGGCGGCAGGATTAGAGACAGAAACAGCGGGTTCCTCTCCAGAACCATTGTTAAATATGCAGTTACTGGGGGGGGTGGGGGGGGGGGGGGCTTTTTCTTTAACTAAAAAAAAGAGCTGAATTTTGTGCTTCCATGTTTTGTAGTTTCTTGTGCCATGTTTCTTCACAAAAGTGTCAGGGATTTTGGTGAGTATGAATGTCAGGGAGGCCATTTTTTTTTACGTGGCTCACTTCTTGATGTAGGAAGTGTTCACATATGAACATCAGACAAAGGCACAATGTTATTCCTAATTCACACCTTTTTTTGGTTGGGGAACATACAAACATAGGGAGGAGATCCTTGATAACACAAGAAGCTGAGCTAAATTCTATTTCAGCAAACAAAAACAAGTAGAAACATGAGTTATTGTTGTTATTTGAATGCCCCTTGGCCACTAGTCTCCAGAATTGGCGAGTAGTGGACAGACCAGGCATGCACTGCTCATGTGGAGCAAGTCCCCTGGGTCCGGTCCAACAGACCAGGCATGCACTGCTCATGTGGAGCAAGTCCCCTGGGTCCGGTCCAACAGACCAGGCATGCACTGTCCTTGTTCAAGGATAAGTCCCCTGGGTTTTTTCTCATGATGGCTATTCAGATTGTCAATCTGACCATACCGATGGAAAGAGCAGGTGTCAAACTGTCAGCTGTCCAAGTTTCGGGCAGATCCAACGGTCGGATTGGAAGAAGCAAGATGTGCCTTGGATCAGGGGATGTCTTCCCTGATTGAGGGGATGACCTCCTTAATTTAAGGAGTGACATCGGCCGAGGCGCGCGCGCTTCGGGTTAGCCGAGGCGCGTGCGCNGTAATCTTGCTCGTGTGAGAGTGCTGACTTAATTTGTTGGGCTCTCACACCAAGGAAGAAGAAGGCTTAGAGGGCGGGAGCCCCTAAGACCTTGAGCGAAAGCACCTGGGTAGCTAGGTCTCACCAGAGGCATAGTTAATTCCTTGGGGGTGATCGTGATCCTTGGGTGAAATTCCCTTGGACGGTCGACAGTTGCCATTGTGTCGGCGCTGTTTTCTAGACCGGAGCCTCAGGCCACGTGACTAAGGAATAACAAAAGGGTTATGGGCCCACGCCTAGTGTGAGACTTAGTTGCAAAAAGCATACAGGTTGCTCAGTAGCTCAGCAAACGTGAGGAGCGCAGACGCTCTATCACACCCCCTGGTGCTCCTCTTTGGATCTCCGTCCAAGACCTCTCATCAGCCTGACATCGGCTCCATCAGCCTGACATCGGCATCAACAGCAGGTGTAGCAGAACGGCCTCAACGGAAGCAGATCCGCCTCAACCGCTGGTACCATGGCTCCACCTACCGTCGAGGAGAAAGGCAAGAGTGCCATCGAGGAAGGCTCGTGGACCAGCACACCTGTGGCCACCACTGGAGCTGTGACGTCCACAGTAGAGGCAGGGAGTGG
>SZWC01002217.1:41234-57974 GCA_023375785.1 Penium margaritaceum
CCCCCCCCCCCCCCCCCCCCCTTCAAGCTGACAGAGCAAAGAAATAGAGAAGGATGGGGCAACAAAGGAAAATTCATGCAAGAAGAAATCCTCAAAGAACAGAGCATCGTGCAACTCAATGGCAAAATACCATTCAACGTCCGAGAACCGCCAAGCCTTAGACATGGCAGAAACACCAAGGAAGGTGCAGATACGAGTATGGGGACTAGGCTTCCCTTCGTGAAGGTCCTCAAGGAGCTAGACGGGAGAGACAAAATAAGCGTCTAAATGGGGTGACATGACAGGGAAGGGGACCATGAGGAACAGGGTTCCATTCCCATGTCATGTAGGACATGGCCTTGAAGGAAACAAGAGGAGGCAGGTCTGACACAGTGAGAAGGACACGGACACCGTGAACAGAGAATGATTCCAGAACTCGGAGACTCCATTTTTTTAGGCATGTAGGGAAGCGAGGGATCCATCCACACACCACGATAATACAAGAAACAAGCAGTGAGTCCCATGAACTCGCCACCGTGATCACAGAAAAACATACGCAGATGACAACCACAAGAGACTTCCACATGAGGCAGTGTCTCTCAAAGACAGACAAGACATCACTCTTTTGTCGAATTACAAAGACCCAGCTCATGCACGATACATTATTGGTGAGACAAAGGACAAAAACTCCAATACCACCCAAGGCTTCATGGATGAGAGGACCCATGCCATCGGCATACAAATGGTCAAGGGGATGTGCAGTGCAACTGTCAGATGTGGAAAAAAGGGACAGATGCATTTTTTGCTGAGTGCCGTTAAGGCAATCAGCAACACAAGGACCAAGGAAAGAAGATACATCAAGACCATGCATGGGCTCATTTTGGAGCCGGCTGTCAGTTGCTACAGTGTGGATGTGGCACAGGCGGCAATGAAGCAGCTGTGTATGTACAGAGAAAAGGAAGCAAGTGGCGTGAACAGGGGAACGTGAAAAAGACAATCACAACACGTGCCGCAAAGCAGATGTTGCTAGTGGTGCAATGCGAGACAAAGCCAATGTCACGGCTGGAGGAGAAGTACATGCCCTGGTAATTGAGAGGCATAACAGAGAGGGACTCAGCTCAAGATAGGGTACCTATGGTACATCTAGCAGAAACATCTCCCCCCAAGGTCCAACAAAACATTCAACGTCAACGTCTTGAACTGGTAGAAGTTGGCTGGAGCCACAATGCACAAAGCGGATAGAGCCAACGGGACCCAAGGAGATGAATGACACATGAGAGGACGTCATGTGATGGGTATCCCCAGAGTTGAGAATCCAGAAGCTACACAATGTATGCACAGATGTACGGACATGATAAACAGCAACGATGGCGGAACGTGGTGGGAGCTACTAACCACCATCAGCATGACAACAAGGCAAAAAAACAGACTCAATCCATGGAGCCTTGACAGGAAGACACCCCTCAATGCTACCAGAGGCCAAGCCACAGAGAGACCTTTCAGATTCACACGCAAGTGACCTCAAACAAGTGTGCACACTCTCACCTCCCTCATCAGGAAGGTGACGCAGATGGACGAGGTAAGAGAGTGTAGCATCCAACTGGCCATTGTCCTGAGGCGGGTCAAACGTGATGATGACACCCAAAGACTGGCGCCACTAGAAGGAGCCTGGTGAGACCTACGCCAGTGCAGTGCAGGGCACTGAAGGAGGTCGTAGAATACAGGTCCCCCAAACCTGTAAGCTATTGAATCGGTGGAGGTAGATGAGTTGCGGCTGGAGGGGATAGTGGAGGAAGAGGCACGGGACGCGCCACCACCGCTACTTGAGGAACGTGCTCATTGTGTCTGCATGAGAGATGCCAGGCGAGCATCGACAGGGAGTGCAAGGTATATTGACGGAGAGTACACGGGAGCACCATGGTTTGAGCATGTCGCAGTGCCAGGCAAAGAGGCACGAGTGGATGAGCCATTGGAACCCTTCCCTTTTCCGCACCCGCCTTGCCCACCACTCGATCCACCAGCAAACTGCCTGCCTTTGTCCTTCTCTTGTCCTTTTCCCTCCACCTTCGGTAGCCAAGGAGGAGGCAGATGTGAAGGAAGACAAGGCAGATGAAGGTAAGGTGTCCAAGACAAAGGTTCCAGCTGAAGAGGAGGGAAGAGACATGGTGGCTGCAGCTAGAGTGGTGCAATGGATGCGCTTGTTGTGAAGCACACTCCAACAATCGTTGAGTCACTGTGTTGTAAGCTCCCAAAGAGCACCAATGTCTGGTGGAGAATCAGCAAGAACAGACTTGGTGGCAAGATGCTTGAGCTTGGAGGCCTTTCATATCCCTAAAGATTTTGGAGAGCTTGGAGATCGGGCTCTTGACAATGGAGAGGACGTATGGGAGCTAACCAAGTGCAGCTTTGCCCAATTCATGCCGTAGTTTGAGACTGCATGTCCAGTATGCATCAGCACTCTCATTTCACGCATTGACAAGACGTTGAACTAGGTGGTGAGGACGCTCTTTGCTGCATGGCCTGTCACAGTGGTGTCTCGCTTTATGAGAGCGTAGGTATCAACCGGGTCAGCAGGAGTGAGACATGATGTGTCAGCATTGTAGGGCCCGATCTCATTAGTGAGATAACTCGGCTCTCGAAGGATGAGTACACAAAAATCACGGGCAGACTCTGTCTCAACAAGGACAAAGGGAGGGATAAAAGATGGGTTGGTCTCATGGTAACATTCCCATAGATTCTCCGCCTGTTCCCATGTACTGAAGGGGACCTCCCAAGACAAGAAGGAGAGGTTAGAGGTAGAGTGAGATGGTGAAGTTTCAAATTCACACTCGTTTTGCTGACAGAATGCGAGAGCTTTGGCTGGTGCTGTACCAGTTGTGGCTGCTGCTACAATGGGGTTAGACTGGTTAGAGCCAAAGGTAGTGGATACAGAAGTGGGAGTTGTGGAAAATGCAGCAGTAGCACTAGACGCAGCAGGGATGGAGTGCAGAGTAGGCTGCAGGCGTTTCAGGACTAAGTCATCGATCTGGTGTGCAAAAGTGTCATGATTGCCCTCTTTGCAATGCAGCCGCTCTTTGGCTACATTCTGGGAAGTGAGGGCTTCCTGGAGTGCAACCTGCTCACGTTGCAGCTCAGCTTGCAGTGCCATGTCTAGTATTTGTTTTCAACTGTCATAGTGACAGTGACGCGACTCTGCCGAGAAAATTTTGGCAGATTTCCCCCACCCTTGTGGGCGTGGAAAGAATGGGAGTCATGGAAGTATCAGCTCAAGGTTGTGCTGCAATGTATCGGACCTGACGCACATACATGTCCCCAAAGGAGCACAACAGATGGCAAGAAGCAAGAAGGCATGCTCACCATTCATAGCGACCAAGAGAAAAGAGGAGGAAAAAGAGATGCAACGGATGCTGTAATGACAGCCACATTGTAGGCCTCGGAGACAAGAAGACATGCAGCACTTGCAAAGGCAGCATTTGAGAGTGTAGAGATTGCTGCTGCTGTGGATACGGGGACGATAATATGGTGGCTGGTCATTCATACCGATGGAGTAGACGAAGCCTGCGTCATGGACATGTGCATGGAAGCTACTACGCTGGAGAGATCAATAGCTGCTGTTGCTGAATTCGCTACTATTGTTGTGTTTTCTGTAGAAGCAACCTGGGTGAGTATGTTGACTGCAGCTGCAACAAGGGAGCATTGGACAACTGCGGCTGTTGTGTGTGTCTCAATAGCTCTACCAGCAGTAGTATTAGCCAGTGCACGAGCAGTACAAGCACTTGCAGTAAACTTGGTGGAAAAGATAGTGTTGGAGACTAGCGTTGCCTCCAAGATAGGAAGGATGTGAGAAGGTAATAATGAAGCAGGCTCTGAGCCAGAGACAGCTAGGGAAGCAGAGTTACGGCGCGAGGACATACGCGTTGTCGTGGGAGCTGCCTGTGCCGCCCCACCACGGGCTCCATGCTAACTCTGGTGACGATTCCTATAGGAAACAGGTGAGCTTAGAGGAGATTGATGAGGCCGTGGATCCCATGGAGGTCCCGTGGCCAACGCGTTCTGTGGTGTCGTCGAGTTGTCCAAGGTTGGACGGCAGCACAATGCGTACTCTGCAGCATCCCCCCCACCCGTAGTCCTCGGTTGGCCAATAGTCCTCACTCAGATGGTAGCCGGGGTGCAGCGACAGAGACGTGACCACTGCTCCCGCTCTGCTTTGGCCTCGTACTGCGCGAACTCATCTTCAATGCGGTCACGCTCAAGTCTTTTTGTGAGTGACGTGGGGATGGGCTCGGTTTCTGGCAGAGATGCTAGAATTCAGGCTTCCCAGCTGCTCACAAAACCATGGAGAGGTAGCTCTCGGGGTCCTGGCAGCTCCTGTTGTTGCTAAGACTGTTGCTGCTGCTGAGAATGTCACGGCGGCGGCAGTGTCTGCGTGGGTGCAGATGCACCAGGTGCTTCAAGTTCCGCTGCTGTTGTTTCTGCTGTGATTGCTACAGCTGATACCATGAGAACTCCACGGGTGTCACTATTGCGTTAGCTACTACTGCTGTTGCGGCAGTTGCCACCAACACGAATGCGAGGGCAGCGGCAGAGTTGCGGGTGCAGATGCACGGCAGGCAGTAAGCACAGCTGTTGTTGTCACTGTGAGAGGTGCAGAAGGCACCTACTGGAATGGGGCATCTCCTTCTGTCAAAGTTACCGCTTTGATTGTTGAAACACAAATGTGGGTGCAGGTCCAGTTTGGAAAGAAAGTGGCTCTGCTGTTGCCACTGCAATGACCACCACTATTGCTTGAGATATGGTGGTGCAAATGCACCGTTCGCTACAAGCGAGGCTGCCAGCGGTGTCGCTACTCCTGTTGGGATTGTTGCTATTGCGACTGATGCCACCACTGCAAATGCGATAGCTATGGCGGGAGCTAGGTGCAGATGTGCCGTTGGCTGGGGGCTGTGATATTATTGCAGCTGAGAGAGGTGCAGATGCACGTTACATGCGGGTCTACAGCTACTCTTAAAGAGGAGGCTGTGGCTATCAATGCACGTGTGCGAGCGCAAGCCCGCTATGTACTGAGAGCGCTACTGCTGCTGCGGTTGCAGTGGCTGTGGCTGCTCCAGTCAAGGTGCGAATGTAGCTTTAGCAGGTAGAGACCATGGTGGTTGTAGACCTAGCCAGGATCAATCGAGGGGAATAGTCCCCTCCCTTTACAGGGAAGATTTGGCTTCCCTGCTGTTATACCTGTAGGCACTAGAGGTTGCTAGGCTAGCAAGTGTGTCCGAAAACAAGAGCATGAGAAGGAGAGCAAGCGCAGCGACATGAATTGGAGCAACCTCCCTTAAAGATGGGAAAAGCAAGCATCAGGGAAATCAGTGTCGCGGGTAACAGGAGGCAAGGTGATAACGGCTGTTTGACCAGGCCAACCACGCAAGGAGCTCGACAAGCATACGTGGGAGAATGCCCTCTACCATGTGTTGCTACATGATATTCTAAGGAGAAACAAAGCAAGTTATGCTGATCAGAGCAATTGGGCTCTCAAAAACATCATGACTGGATACTGCACTCTTTGTTGGTTTATGTGTAGTACCACATGATGACCTCTGGCCTCACTGCACACTCCCCTCACTTGTGCAGCTCACTGGCCAGAGAGAGACAACACTGGATGTTGAGTTCCTATGCGACGGGTTCTCACTCCGGGCCAACTCTTACGGCCGATGGGCCTGCAGGATTCATAGTTCTCACATGTGCTTATGCCTCAGGCACACGCATAGCATTTTACTTGTTTACTTGGCATGGCCTGAGCGGGGTATTGGGCCATGCCTAGTTGTTGCAGGATACTCGCTGAGAAACACGTGGATGGAACATTCCGAAGGTCAGCAGGTAGCGGTTCGCACTACCAGTCCAGTGGATGGCGAGCGAGAGCGAGCTTGCTTCTCGTTCGCTNCAACTCTTACGGCCGATGGGCCTGCAGGATTCATAGTTCTCACATGTGCTTATGCCTCAGGCACACGCATAGCATTTTACTTGTTTACTTGGCATGGCCTGAGCGGGGTATTGGGCCATGCCTAGTTGTTGCAGGATACTCGCTGAGAAACACGTGGATGGAACATTCCGAAGGTCAGCAGGTAGCGGTTCGCACTACCAGTCCAGTGGATGGCGAGCGAGAGCGAGCTTGCTTCTCGTTCGCTTGCTCGTGCATGAATCAGGAGGGTGTTTTGTGACTCGCTATTCTCTCTGTTGCTCTCTATCATGAACTGCTACTCTATGTGGCCCGAAGCTGCCGGAAACTTTCTAAAGCGCAGGTTGGGGCAGTTGTGTTTTTTGTGCAGCGTGCGGGCTTCCACACTCATTGCTTCGTCTGCTGCCCCCTCAGTCTGCCGCTCTAGAGTCTAAGTCTGAGTGCTCTGTGTTTGTTACTCAGAGATGTGCGCGCTAGTGTTAGCGCCAAAAAGCAGCTGAAAACAGGAAGTGACTGATTAAGAAACAATAATGAGCAACAATGGGAGACCCCTCCAAATTATAGCTCCCCCCCAGCTCTGTAGAGCTTGTTACTCACTCTCTAAGCCAATCACAAAATAGACCTATTTTCTGGCAGGCAGGGTTTTCTCGGTGAGCCCTGCCAGACGGCCGACAGCCCAAACCTAGGCGTTGTCCGTTTTGCCTGAAAACTGGACCATACTATAATACTCAGGTGGCGAACGCGGTCGTGCCGTCAGAATCGGCTAGAAAGATAGCAGTTCAGAGTTATGCCTGCCTAAGCCTAGGCAACATCTACGCTAATCCCCGGTACCAACTGTGCCCGAAAATCATGAAGCTTGGACCCTAGGCATGATACAGGAGAAAAATGCAGTTTTTGTAATGTTTACATAGTAGCACACAAAAATGGCCATTCGCTGTACAAGCACACAAAAATGGCCACGCCATAAGATAGCACACAAAAATGGCCGCTTGCTGCACGAGCACACAAAAACAGCCACCATCTGAAGTATCACACAAAAATGGCCACAGCAAAAATGGCCACAAGCAAAAAAGCACACAAAAATGGCCACCGCGTGCAGGTGATTCCACGTAAGCAGGTGGCCCTCACAAAAAATTGGTCGCCCATCTGCTTTGTACTATTATTTTCTCTCTTTGAACGCAAAGTCGAGTTAGTCTTAGTGTGGGCAAAAGATACGTTAATCTCTGATGTCAGAACAGGACCCTAGTGACAAAATATTGCACCTCACAAAAAGAAGCTCGTCGTTGTCTCACTTCGCACTTGGATTTCGCCTCCAGGTGGACATTTTTGTGTGCTATTTCATGAATGGCTATTTTTGTGTGCTACCTTAGAAACCGGGCTATTTTTGTTTCTAAGGTAGCACACAAAAATAGCCACCCATGAAATAGCATACAAAAATGTCCACTTGGAGGCGAACTCCAAGTACAAAGTGAGATGAAGGCGATTTTCTTTTGTGAGGTGCGACCTTCTGTCGCTAGGGTCCTGTTCTGACATCAGAGATTAACGCATCTTTGACCTACACTAAGACTAAGTCGACTTTTCTTTGAAAGAGAGAAAACACTACTATGAAGTAGACGGGCGACCAAACTTTTGCGAGGGCCAGCTGCTTACGTGGCATCACGTTCACGTAGTGGCCATTTTCGTGTGCTATTTAGCGTGTGGCCATTTTTGCGCTCGCCATTTTTGTGTGCTACTTCAGGCGGTGGCCATTTTTGTGTGCTGGACATGTACAGGCAGCATATGCAGCGACAGTGCCTGTCGGCAACACAACTGCCAAGGAGGTCTGCCGATGGAGCTGAGCACGAAGGAGGGAGGAGGCTCCAACAGACTGCGCGTAGGCCTCAGCGTGCGTCGGCTCCACCGGACAACACTCCATCAGCGTTGCATCTCGCCGTCAGTCATCTGCACACGGATGTACACAAGCCGGGAGGACACAACAGAGTACAAGTGAGAGATGTGAGACAATAACCAACACTCCCCCATGACTCATAGGCGCAGTGCACATGGATGAGCAAAGAGCACAGAGACCAAGGGGACAAGGAGGGAGAGAACCTCACGGACACACACCGATAGCACTCCCACCTTTCTTGAACGAGTCACGCTTAAGTACCTTGGTCAGAAAATCAGCCAACTAAATGTGTTGTCCAAACCCACACCATGCTGATGCTGCCGTCATGCAACAACAAACGCACATAGTGATACTCGACATTGATGTGCTTAGTGCGAGTGTGATGCACGCTGTCATTGTCAGCAATGGCCATGGCACTTTCATTGTCGCAGTGGAATGTGATGGATGGAACTGACTGATGCAACTCGAACAACAAGCGGCGCAGCCACACGCCCTCACAAGCGCCAAAACCAAGGGCCACATACTCATCCTCATCAGCGCTGCACGCAATGCAGCCTTGCTTGCCCCTACCCCAAGATACAGCCGTTCTGCCAACAAGGAAGATCCAACCAGTAGGACTCTTACCGTCCGGACTGCCAGCCCAGTCACTGTCAGTGTATCCCGTCGCCACAACGCACGGATGTCAACGGAACTTGAGGCGTCGCTGTGAGGTAGAGACGACGTAGCACAACACTCGGATCCCGGCCACAAAGTGGAGGTGACGCGGCTCCTAGGAGAATTGTGCCAGGAGATTGACGCTGAACGCAATGTCTGGACACGTTGTCGTCGCCAGGAACAACAATGACCCAATGACGCGCAAGTACGTGGTTACATCTACTGACTGCCCCACCACGACTTGATTAGTTCTCTTGAGCATCATCTGACTATCGGGCGACATGGGTGAGGATGTTCTTGGCTCGAGGGGTAGGTCCTAGGCGAAACGCCCAGACAAGGTCTGGACGTAGGCGGCCTGATGGACATGCACGATAACCGTAGGGCAATCATGCTCAAGCTCCATGTCCAGAAAGACTCGTGCTGGCTTGGGGTCCTTCATCTAGTAGGCAGCATGCAACAGGTCCTTGACCCGCTGGATAGCATCCGCATTCGGCAATGCAATGAGCAGGTCATCGACATAGACCAGGATAGGGACGAGGGTCTAACCTCCTACACTGACGAACACTGCGGGGTCACCAGAACTGCGAAGGAAGTCACCACTGAGAATCGTTTGACTGATCTCCTTGTTCTAGCAATGCGGTGACTGCTTCAAGCCATAGAGGGCCTTCCGCAGCTTCCAGACCTTGTCACAGCCATCGTCAAAGCCTGGAGGTTGCACCATGTAGAGCTCATCGCCTTCCACTGATCCATGGAGAAAGGTGTTGATTACATCCATCCGATGCAGTTCCCACCCATGTTGGACAACTAGGTTGAACAATACCCGACTGATGGAGAACCGACCGACCGAGGCAAAGATCCGGTCATAGTTGATCCCAGGGGCTTCAGCAAACCCCTTGGTTGTGAGACAGGCCTTGTACTTATCCAGAAACCCGTCTGGCTCCCACTTTCACCGGAGAACCTACTTGGCGTCCATGGCCTTACGGCCCGGGGGGGAGGTCAATGAGCTCATAGACGTGATGTTGCCGAATGGCGGCAAGTTCATCAGCGCATGCAGCCTCCCACTCAGTGACCTTCGAAGATGCCCGGCCCTCACAAAGGGTGGCCGGGTCCTCTGATCGCTCCGTGGGGTGGATAGTGAGGGTGTGCAAGTCCTGAGCCCCTGGTGGCATCCGCATGAGCATGGCCGCAATGGCATACCGGTGCTCTTGATGGAGTAAGGCACAGCCCAAAGCTAACCCTGGATGTAGGTCAATGATGACTGACAATGTGGCCAACCCAAGTACCTTGGTGCCGGGGTCCCCACTCAGGACCTTGGAAGCGGGTCTGACATGAGGTGAGGAGCCTCGTGGGATGACAAGGGGTCGTGGCGCACGAGGACGTGAGGAGGCAGCATGAGTGTTCACTGTCGGCCAGGGTCTAAGGCTCCTTCCCGGACCCCCTGTGTAACACGCCGATACGAACAGGGCAGCCGGCCCTGAGGGGCTAGCGGACACGGACGAGGCAGCCGGCCGTGAGGGGCTCGCGAGCATGGACGGGGTAGCTGGCCCTGAGGGGTTGGCAGCCACATACGAGGAAGCCGGCCCTAAGGAGCTAGTGGGCCCAGACGAGGCAATCGGCTCTAAGGGGATGGTGAACACATATGGGACAGCCGGCCCTGAGGGGCTGGCAGACACGGACGGGGCAGACAGCCCAGAGGGGCTGGCGGGCACGGACGGGGCAGCTGGCTCTGAGGGGTTGTCTGACACAAATGGGGCAGCCGGCCATGAGGGGCTGGCGTACACGAAAGGGGTAGCCGGCTCTGAGGGGCTGTTGGACAAAGATGGGGCAGCCAGCCCTAAGAGGCTGGCAGACACGGAAGGGGCAGCCGGCGCAGACGGACCCGCGGTTGCAGACGATGGAACGCCCAGACGCGGCTGGACGGAGGACAGACCCACCACTCCCCACGCGACAGGAGGAACATTGACGCGCCAGAGCGAACGAGGTCACGGGGAATAGGTCCTCAAAGAAGAGAGCATCTCGGGACTCGAGGATGCAGTGACGGGTGGGATCCCAAAAATGCCATGCCTTCGACTGACGCGAGACGCCAAGGAAGGTGCAGGGATGGCCACGAGGCTCAAACTTGCCATCCTAGTTTAGGGCAGGCAACCGCACGATGGCGATGCAGCCCCAGACCCGGGCCGGACGCACGTCGGCTCACTCACCGCACCAGTGTTGGTATGGTGTAGACTGACGGGGAATGGGTCCGTGGGGAATCCGGTTCCAGGCCCACGTCATGTAGGTCATGGCCTCAAAGTAGAAGATGTCAGAGATGCCAGATTTGACCCGCATGGTGCGGACGGCGTCGCCCATGGTGCGGTTCCAGCGCTCAGAGACGCCGATCTGGGCAGGCGTGTAAGGTACCGGCGTTTCATGGTGGACACCACAGGAGGCAAGGAAGAGTGTGGTCTCCCCCAGAAACTCACCTCCCGTGATTGGAACGGAAGCGGCAGAGGGAGCGACCACTCTTGCGTTCAGCACGGATGAGTCAGTCCTCAATAGTGGGAGCGACGTTGCTCTTCTGCCAAAGGCAAAAGACCCAGTGATAGCGAGAGTAGTCATTCGTAAGTGGCAAGACATAACAATCGTGCTTGCCGACCGACTCTATCGGGAGGGGACCCATGACATCAGAGTGGACCAAGTCAGGCGGGGCGGTCGCTCGAGAGGTAGAGAGGAGGTAGGTGGAATAGTGCATCTTCCCTTGAGCGCAATCAATGCACTCCGTAGGACACAACAGAGGAAAGAAGGCTGGGTCAATGCCGGTGGCTGGCTATGTGCAAAGCATGCTGTCAACAGCAGCAGAGTGGACGTGACAGAGGCGGCGATGTGGGAGACGCGTGTGCTGTGGAGAAAATGTGCTAGTCATAAAAATGTGGCCAGTGGCGGCCGATGAGGAGGGGACAGAGGTAGAAGCTGGTAGGCACGGTACATGCCACAAGTTGCCACGGGCAGTGGCATGCAGAACAACACAACCTGACGGATGCAACAACATAGTGCCCAAACCACATGAGTGCAAAACATCCGTGCTCATGCGATCAAGGGCGCTGATAGGAGGCTGAGCTCAAGGCCAGGGACGAAGAGGACATCAGTCACGAAGACATCACCAACATGACCACGGAAACGAACGACGCTGACACCACGAACGGGTAACACTTGACCAGAACCCGTCTGAACCACGGTGACATCGATGACGAGACCAAGGACACTGAAGGCCTCACGTGAGGCCGTCATGTGATGCCTGGCCTCGAAGCCAATGATCCAGGTCTCTGACGGGTCCTAGACCGGTGTAGCCAGGTTATTGATAGTCACATGGCAATGGGCAAGGGACGTTGACGTAGTGGACAGAGGTGCCAAGCGGGATTGCCAGTCATCTAGCCAGGTGACGTCATCACGAAGAGGAGCAGGTGGATAAGGTACGGCAGATGATGGTGTGGATGAAGACACGGGACATGATCGTAGGAGAGACTCTCTCATGTAGGGTAGGGAGGAACCAGCGACTCCGCAACTCGCACTTCCCTGGGGAGGAGAACGAGGAAGACCGAGCTGAAGTGCGATGAACTACTAGAGCTGAATCTCGCAGGTGGAGGGTCCGACGGAGTAGACTAACTGCGGTATAATGGCGCCAGAGTCCAGGAAGGAGGAGGGAGATACTGCCAGAGGCACCGGTGACGGAGGAGCGGGCACGGACGGCTGTAAAATATATTGTGGTGGAGTTGTCGCTAGCAGCGCAGGTGTAGTAGCAACAGCGATGGTCACAATAGTGGTGGCAAGGTGACGCTCGCGCTAGCGACGCATGGTGGCGATGACGCAAGTCTCGTCAGTCGAGAGCGCACACGTGTACCACCCGTGTCCTGACTAGCTAAAGTTGTGGCAAACGAGGCTAGCGCCGCCGGATCCGCTAGACTAATGCTAGGGCTCTTGCCCTTCATGTCCCTACGCTTCTTCTTGCCAGAAGGGGTGGCGCCGGAAGACGCTATTGCTACTGGTGCGGCAACGGCCACGGAGGCGACGGCAGGAGAGGCGAGGGACTCTGTGATGGACGTGTGACTCCTAACAAGCCTCTTTGATGCGGTGGAAGAGCTCGTAAGCCTAGGGCATGAGGGTACCCTGGGCAGCCATCGCGGTGAGGATGTCTTGGGAGTAATGAACGAAGACGTCTGAGAAGGGCTCGGTGGCGCCACGCTTGATAGTCAGAAGCCCAGAGAGAGGGGATGGTGCAGCATCTCCGAGGCAGTGCAAGATGTCCTCTGTACGCTACCAGTACGAGTTGAATGTCTAGGTGTCCCCCATGCAGAGGGAGTTGAACTCCCGGATCAGGCGGCTAGTCTTGACGTCACTGGACATCAGCACTAACGTCGGCGGTGATGTCAGCCGAGGATGGATGTCGTCAGCAGCGACGGTTGATGGAGCCGTTGTTGTTTCAGCTACAGGGCAGTTGCTCATGTTGCTACAGCTGCTACTACTGCCGCTGCTGCTACTGCTATTGTTGATGATCAATTGTTACAATTGTTGTTGTTGTTGCTACTACTACTACGGCTGTTTTTTATAGCAGCATCTGCTGCTACTGCTATAGTTGTTGTTGCTACTGCTACAGCTGCTTCTCCTACGGCTGTTGCTATTGCTGCTGGTCTGCTGTTGCAACTGTTGTTGCTGCTGCTACTCCTCCTGTTGCTACTGCTGCTGCGGTTGTTATTGCAGCAGCAGCTGCCGCTATTGCTACAGATTCTGTAGATGTTGTTGTTACTGTTGCAGCTGTTATTGTAGCAGGAGCTGCTGCTACTACAGTTGCTGCTTCCGCTGAGCTGCTATGTGCTGTTGCGACTGCTCTGGCTGCTACAGCGGCTGTGGTGATGGCTGCAGCCGCTCGAGGGCCGCCTGTAGGGTGGGGGATTTTTTTGTGTTTCTCTTTTTTTTTTTTCCATCGTTTGTCACCGCTGACGTTAATGCTGATGTCCAGTGATGTCGTAGCGAGCAGCGACAGTAGTAGCACTAACGTCAGCAGCGAGCTCGTTGCTCACTGCTCACTGCTCCCCGCGGGCAACGAGCAGTCGGCTCGCTGCTCACTGCAAGCAGCGGGCTGTGAGCAATTGTAGCCGCTACTACTGCTGCTGGTCGCTCTTACTGCTCCTGGCCGCTGCTATAGCTACAGTTGCTGGCCGCTGCTCGCTGTTGCTGCAACTGCTTCTGCTGCTCTAGCCGGCTACTGTCGTTGCTCATTATTGTTGCTGCTGCAGCCGACTGCTACTACTGCTCGCTGCTGCTACTGTTGTAGTCGGCTGCTATCGTTGCGCACTACTGCTGCTACAAGTTGCTACGACTAGCTGCTACTGCTGCTTGCTGCCGCTGGCTGGTGCTGCTACTACGAGCTAGCGCAAGCTGCTACTGTTGTCGGCAACTACTACAACACACAGTTGTTGCTTGTCGGCTGTTGCCACTGCTCGTTGCTACTGCAAGCTGCTGCTACTACTGTAGGCTACTGCTACTGCTTGCTGCTGCTGCCTGTCACTGTACCTGGATGACGTCACCACGTGCGTCGTCGCCAAGCATGTGCCTGACGCGGCCTGCAGCTCACCTCCTTGCATCATGCGTGGGGGTCATTGCTACCGGAAAAACATCCGCCAGCATTTCCCCAGGCCCAATGGCCGTGGGAAAAATTCAGACTCCGCCACCGGGCTGGTCAATGCCGCCGGGAACAATCCGGCAGTATTTCCCCTTCATTGGCACGTATGGGGGTCTGTCGGCGTAGTCATGAACCTGTACGCTAGTTGTCTACTGCTGCTGCTGCGCTCTGGCTCTCATACCAAGCTGGAATTATTCTAAAGCGCACGTTGGGGCAGTTGCGTTGTTGATGCAGCGTGCGGGCTTCCACGCTCGTTGCTTCGTCTGCTGCCACCTTAGTTTGCCGCTCTAGAGTCTAAGTCTAAGTGCTCTGGGTTTGTTCCGCAGAGATACGCGCGCCAGTGTTCGCGCCAGAACGCAGCTGAAAACTGGAAGTGACTGATCAAGAAACAAGAATGAGCAACAATGGGAGACCCCTCCAAATTCTCGCTCCCCCCTTAGCTCTGGGCCGACAGCCCAAACCCGGGCGTCGTCCGTTTTGCTTGAAAACTGGACCATACCATAGTACTCACGTTGCAAACGCAGTCATGCCATTAGAATCAGCTAGAAAAACAATAGTGCGGAGTTATGGTTGCCTAAACCGAGGCAGCATCTATGCTAATCCCCGGTACCAACTGTGCCCGAAAATCATGAAACTTGGACCCTAGGCATGATACAGCGCTGCAAACGCAACAGTGCAGTCAGACACGGCGCTGGACATGTGCAGGCAGCATATGCAGCGACAGTGCTTGCCGGCAGCACGACTGCCGAGGAGGTCTGCCGATGGAGCTAAGCACGGAAGGAGGAGGCTCCAACAGACTGCATGTAGGCCTCAGCGTGTGTCGGCTCCACCGGACGACACTCCATCAGTGTCGCATCTCACCGTCAGTCATCTGCATGCCGATGTACACAAGCCGGGATGACACGACAGAGTGCAAGTGAGAGATGTGAGACAAAAACCAACACTCTTCTATGTTCCTGTGTGAGTGAGGGCTTCCTACACACTCTTCATTGCTCCCTCGCATCTTGTCTGCACTCTTGCATGGAGTTCATATGCCAACAATCCATAATCCATTCAACGTGCGCCAATGTTGCATCCCATGGTGTGTGTGGGGACAGTGTCAAGAGGGCAATTTCGTGTTTTATACCCGATTAACACCAATGAGCTTGATCCTCCACATGATGTAGATGCTGCACAGCCACATCTCCCCCTGGACGAAGCAGCTGGTGGCTAGACCTCTCCATGTTTAGTCACCTGCATTAGAGTGATGACTATGCAAGGAGGCCAGAGGTCACTGCGTGTCTGTGACACATAAAGCAACATGTTGTCAGTGGGTTGTTGCAAACGATCGTCACTTGAGTATCAATGCAAAGTTGGGGGCTGGCTAGCTGAAATGAACTGTGAATACAAATGCTCATGAGAAGTTTATGCAAAAACCAAAGGTACTTTGACTATGGTCAGTTGCAGTTTATGGCTACCTTTGAACTCCGGGAAGGTAAAAGGGACTTCTTACCGTAGAGTCCTGCATTTGCTGGTGACCGAAGCATACACGTTTCTATAAGTAGACTGTAGTAACAGTTCCGATGCAAAGACCTGTTCTATTCACGGCAGTCGCATAGAACCCTGAACAAACCTCAACTGTTTGCCCACAAAGTCTATCTACCGCATCTCACCGTGATCAACTATAGTCATTGTACGTTACACATGCATTTCCGTCAACAAAGCAAATCACAATGCAGACTCCCGTGCTTCGTCTTTGCCGTCCATGTTCCTATCCTTCCCACTGTCTCCACCCTCATAGCTCCATTTGTGGTTTTCCTCTTGCAAGCCATCACTCGGAGGTCAACAGTGCCCTGTAATTCATGGCACATCTTGGCCCACAGCCACTGCACTCCTGATGAATTCAAAGTCACTGTCTGCAGCCTTCCGCAAGAAGGCCACACAGCGTAAAACCAGGCAGGCAAGGAGAGGAACAGGGGGTCAACAAGCTTCCAAGCCCTTTGGTGAGTCATCTTTCAGTGCAACTCAGAGGAGAAGCATTGCAAGCGGGCAGACGGGTGAGCAGACGGTCGCAGCTCAGCAGTTGTGGCAAAGAAAAGAAAAGAAAAAAAGGCTCATCATTCTCCACCTCTTTGCATGCAAGCCAAGCATACAGCAATGGCGGGAGCAACAGCCATCAGCTGTCGTTCCCGTCTCCTCACTTTTCCCTGCGACGTCCGCGCCCCAAGAACTTCCAACCTTACACTCCTGCCCTCCCTCACCTGCGGACACGTCAACCAGCCCATCCATGCGGCGCGATGCCGGCAGAGCGGGGCGGGCAGAGCACCCACAGGGGAGTAGATTGGGGAGGGCGGACTCAGGCCGGCAGTCAGGAGGCCGAAGGACATCACGGCATGCATTTGACAGTCCCTGGAAGAGAAGCATCGAGTGAGCCAACAGTCTCATGCGCTGCAGCTGCCCAGTCAGGCACAAAAAAGCCGACTCCGTATCATTGCCCTGCTGGCCCTGCGAAAAAGGTTTGGAAGGCGAGAACTGTCGCGGTCGCCACAAACGGCTGGCAGCCAGCCAGAGAGGTAAAGAGCGAGTGGGGGGAGACAGGACACACGAGGGTCGCTTGCTTCGGGGCCCACCATCCCC
>SZWC01002217.1:89600-103446 GCA_023375785.1 Penium margaritaceum
CTACTACCCGGGCTGCGGCGCCATCACTCCGCACTCCGTCTACACTCCCGGGCCCTCCTCCCGTGAGCATCAGCTGGAGCAGTTCATCGCTCTCTAGCTCGGCCTGCCTCGCCCTCCTCCCCAGGGAAGTGCGAGTTGCATCACCTCCTGCTCTCCTGCCCAGCCCTGCATGACTGAGACTGAGCTGCGGTCGTGTCCCGTTTCCTCGTCTGTCTCGTCGTCGCTCGTGGTCTCCTCTGCCCCTCTCCTTGATAATGTTTCTTGGCTTGATGATTGGCAGTCCCGTTTCGCGCCTCCGTCCACTACGTCTGCGTCCCTCGCCTGCTGCCATGTGACCGTTAGCGATCTAGCGACCCCGGTCCAGGACCCTGCTGAGACCTGGATCATCGACTCCGGGCCACGCATCACATGACGGCCTCTTGTGAGGCCTTCAGTATGCTCGGTCCCGTCGGCGATGTCTCCGGTGTCCGGACGGGCTCCGGACAGGTGTTACCTGTCCGTGGTGTTGGCGTCGCTCGTTTTCGTGGTCCTGCCGGTGACGTCTTTTTGACCGATGTCCTCTTCGTCCCTGCTCTCGAGCTCAGCCTCCTGTCCGTGACTGCCCTTGACCGCATGAGCATGGATGTTGTGCACTCGCGTGGTATTCGCACTGTGTCGTTGCGTCCGTCTGGTCTTGTCGTCCTGCACCTCACCGCCCGTGGCAACCTGTGGCATGTTCCTCGTCTCTCCTCTTCTTCTCCCGTCTCCTCCTCGTCGGCCGCCACAAGCCATGTGCTCGTCACCAGCACGCCTTCTCCTCAGCACACCCGCCTCTTGCACCGCCGCCTCTGCCACGTCCACTCTGCCGCTGTGGACAACATGCTTCGCACCCAGCCTGCCTCAGGCCTTGACCCAGAGACTTTCCCTCTCCCGTGCCCCACAGAGTGCATTGACTGCGCTCAAGGGAAGATGCACCGGTCCATATACCCCTTGTCTGCCTCCCGTGCATCCGCCCCTCTCGACCTTGTCCACTCGGATGTCATGGGCCCTCTCCCAACCGAGTCGGTCGGCGAGCATGGCCGCTATGTCCTCACCCTCACGCACGACTACTCTCGCTATCGCTGGGTCTTCTGTCTTAGGCAGAAGAGCGATGTCGCCCGGGCCATCCAGGACTGGCTTGTCCTCGCAGAGCATGCGTGTGGCCGCTTCCTTTGCCGCTTTCGCTCCGATCGCGGTGGCGAGTACATGGGTGAGGCCACGATTTTCCTCGTCTCCCGCGGGATCCACCACGAGACTTCGACGCCCTACACACCAGCCCAGAACGGTGACTCCGGCCATCCGGACCATGGCCGACGCCGTCCGCACCATGCGTGTCAAGTCCGGTCTCTCCGAGGGCTTCTACTTTGAAGCCATGGCCTACATGACCTGGGTCTGGAACCGGATTCCCCACGGTCCCCTTCCCCGTCAGTCCACGCCGTACCAGCATTGGTGCGGTCAACGCGCTGACCTCCGCCCCGCTCGCGTTTGGGGTTGTGTCGCCATTGTCTGGCTGCCTGCCCCACAGCACGGCGGCAAGCTCGCCCCCCGCGGCCGTCCATGCACCTTCCTCGGTGTCTCTCGTCAGTCCAAGGCCTGGCGCTTCTGGGACCCCTCCCGGCACTACATGGTCAAGTCCCGGGATGCCCTCTTCTTCGAGGACCTGTTTCCTCGCGATCTCATTCGCTCTGGCTCGTCTGTGTCTATCCTGTCGCGTGGGGGAGTGGTGACTCAATCCTCCGTCCAACCGCGTCCGGGTGACACAATCTTCGGTCCCTCTGAGCCGGCTGCCCCAGTCGCGTCCGCTGGTCCCTCTGGGCCGGCTGCCCCAGTCGCGTCCGCCGGTCCCTCCGGGCCAGCTGCCCCAGTCACGTCCGCTGGTCCCCCTGGGCCAGCTGCCCCAGACGCGTCCGCTGGTCCCTCCGGGCCAGCGGCCCCAGTCGCGTCCGCTGGTCCCTCCGGGCCAGCTGCCCCAGTCGCGTCTGCAAGTCCTTCCGGGCCGGCAGCCCCCGTCGTGTCCGCTGATCTCTCTGGGCCGACAGCCTAAGTCGCCTCCACTGTCCATCAGACTCAGCTCCGTCATACGCCTTGCCACGCTACACATGTGGCCCCAGCGGCAGCCTCCGACCCAGGCCGTCGGTGAGCGTGCAGACCGTCCCACCGCGCTCGGTAGCGTCTCGACCCCCTGTGGCTCCCCGTGCCTCCTCCACTCCCACGGTCGTGAGTGGGGACCCTGGCACCAAGGCCCTGGGCCTGACCACATTGGCCATCATCGCAGATCTGCACCTGGGCTCCGCATTGGGCTACGCCATGCTCCATCACGAGCATCGGCACGCCGTCGTGGCTGCCCTGGCGCACATCCCACCTAGGGCGCGAGAGGCACACGCTCTCTCAGTCCGCTCCACAGCACGCCCGGAGGACCCAGCCACTTTGCGCGAGGCACAAGCCTCTCCTGAGGCCGCACACTGGGACGCTACCTGCGCCGATGAGCTAGCTGCTATCCGACAGCACCACGTGTATGACCTCGTCGACCTTCCTCTAGGTCGGAAGGCCATCGGCGCCAAGTGGGTCTTTCGGCGCAAGTGGAAACCCGACGGGTCCTTGGACAAGTACAAGGCCCGCCTCACTGCAAAGGGGTTTGCCCAGGTCCCTGGGGTCGATTATGACCAGATCTTTGCCCCAGTTGGCCGGTTCTCCACCAACCGGGCTCTCTTCAGCCTGGTCGCCCAGCATGGGTGGGAGCTGCATCAGATGGATGTGAGCAACGCCTTTCTCCATGGTTCACTGGAGGGTGAGGAGCTCTACATGGTGCAGCCACCAGGCATCGACGATGGCACCGGGAGAGTGTGGCGACTGCGTAAGGCCCTCTATGGCCTGAAGCAGGCGCCTTGGTGCTGGAACTCGGAGATGAGCAGCATGCTCCTTCGTGGTGGGCTCCAGCGCAGCACCGCGGACCCTGCACTATTTGTCAGTCCGCGAGGCCAGACCTTCGTTGCTATTCTGGTGTACGTCGACGACCTCCTCGTTGCGTCGCCAGACACGGCCGCCATCCAGCGCGTCAAGGACCTGCTGCACGCCACCTACCAGATGAAGGATCTCGGGTCTGCCCGAGTCTTCCTGGGCATGGAGCTCGAGCATGATCGCTCCCAGGGCATCCTCCATGTCCATCAGGCTACTTATGTACAGACTCTGTCCACTCGCTTCGCCGAGGACCTGCCACTCGTCCCGAGCACATCCTTACCCATGTCGCCCGATGGCCAGGTGAAGCTGAAGAGTCCTGACCCAGCTGTTGTGGGGGAGCCAGTTGACATGACCACGTACCTGCGAGTCATCGGGTCACTGATGTTCCTGGCGACGACGACACGTCCAGACATCGCGTTCGCCATCAACCTCCTGACCCAGTTTTCTCAAGAGCCGCGTTACCTCCACCACGAGGTCGCGATCCGAGTTCTGCGCTATGTCGTCTCGACTCCTCGGCGAGGTCTCATGTTCCGCCGTCAACCGTCTGTTGTCGCAGTGGGCTACACCGACAGCGACTGGGCCGGCAGTCCAGACGGTAAGAGTCGCACAGGCTGGATCTTTCTAATTGGCGGCACGGCTGTGTCTTGGCGCAGTGGCAAGCAGGGGTGCATTGCACGCAGCACTACTGAGGCTGAGTACGTGGCTCTTGGATCAGGCGCGTGTGAAAGTGTGTGGTTGCGTCGTCTGTTGTCCGAGTTGCGTCAGTCCGTCCCATCCATCACGTTGCATTGTGACAATGAGAGTGCCATGGCCATCGCCGACAATGACGGCATGCATCACACACGTACAAAGCACATCAATGTTGAGTATCACTATGTGCGTTCATTGTTGCATGACGACAACATCAGCATCGTGTGGGTTGAGACAGCACGGCAGTTGGTTGACTTCCTGACCAAGGCACTGAAGCGTGACTCGTTCAAGAAGGCTGTGAGTTCGGTCGGCGTACGTCCTTGAGTGGCTCTCTCTTTATCTCTGCGTGCGTCTCTGCATGCCCTAGGGGAGTCTGGATGTTGACCGTGTCCCTGTCCGCCCATGTGCACTACGCCTGTGAGTCATGGGGGAGTGTTGGTTTTTTTTGCATCTCTCATTGTGCTCTGTTGTGTCCTCCCGACTTGTGTACATCGGCATGCAGATGACTGACGGCGAGACTCGACGCTGATGGATTGTCGTCCGGTGGAGCCGACGCACGCTGAGGTCTTCGCTGGAGCCTCCTCTCTCTGGCGACGCGCTCAACCCCATCGGTAGGCCTCCTTGGCGGTCGTGCTGCCAGCGGTCATTGACACCGCTGTTGCTGCTTGCATGCGTCCAGCGCGTCCCATCGCGTCTGCATCGTCATGCACTGCCTAGGGTCCCAGTTGCATGTTGCATGGCCCTGTTTGGCAGCATAAACCATTGTGGGTACTATCTGGGTTTAGGCTGCCATAACTCCTCGCTACTATTTCTCTAGCAGATTCTGACCGCACGCCTGCGTTTGCAGCGTTGGTATTATGGTATGGTCCAGCTTTCAGGCAAAACGGACGACGCCCGGGTTTTGGGCTGTCGGCTGCCTGGCAGGCCTCACCGAGAAAACCTGCCAGCCTGAACTGAGCTATTTTCTGATTGGCTGATGAACTGAGTAACAAGCTCTACAGAGTTGGGAGGGGGCTATAACTTGGAGGGGTCTCCCATTGTTGTTCATTCTTCATTCCTAATCAGTTACTTACAGTTTTGAGCTGCTTTCTGACGCTAACACTGGCGCGCGCATTTCTGAGTAACAAACCCAGAGCTTCCAGACTTAGACTCTAGAGCAGCAGACTGAGGGGGCAGCTGACTTAAGCAACGAGCGTGGAAGCCCGCACGCTGCATCAACAACGCTGCTGCCCCAACCTGCTGCCTAGGCATTTCCTTTTAGGCATGCACTATAGCACGTGCATGGCCACGACTTGATTCATGATCTCATGTGGAAAAATGCTAGGGCCCGTACATTCTTACTGACGTGATTTGCATCATGTTTGCTTGCCTTGAGTGTTTTGGGGGAGCTGCATTTCTCGGATACTGTTTCTTAGGGGACCACCATGTTGTGTTCACCCGAGCATTGGTGAGTAGCCGTCGTTTGGTTTTATGCCAAGCGGTCGGACTCAACTCCCAGGTGGCGGTGTGTGCTCGCTCGAGTGTGATGCCCGTTGCGAGTGCACGCTCACCGGTGGCAAAGTCTCGCTCGCTCCCCCTCACTTTACCTCCGTCCTTTGTTTTCCTATTGAGCTATGAAAGCAAGCTTTCCACATCCATGGCGTCCCGTGTGCTTCCCGTGCATCACCTCTTTCACACACACGTGTACCCTAGGAAGCTGCTTGGCAACTACTAGAATCAGAGCACATGAGGATCTCACCCCGCCGCTCAACGATCCTGGTCCTAATCTTGGCTTGTCACACATCCACAGCCATGTTCGCCCGGTCCATCCCACCTCAGCAGTTTCTCTTCACTGCACGTTTTTTCAGAACTGAGCAGTAGCACCTCACAGTACCACGGTGCTCACGTAAGCCCCTCTCAGTAGTCTCACATCATCGTCATCCACACCCGCAGACGACAAACTTCGGACGGCCTTTTCCTCGTTAGCCACCCGGCTGCCTTCTGGTAGTCCTAACCCTAGGCCACTCTCGGCTCGTTACTACTCTCTCAGCTGCGTTCTGCACACGGTAGCTCTCTCAGCTGTCCTTCCTTCCCCTCTATTGCACTCGGCTACTCTTAGCCTGCAGCTACTCTCAACTACTCCCCACTACTCTCGGGACGCGTGGTTAGTTTTGCAGCTGCTCTCGGCTGCTCCTTGCCCTCCACCGCATCCAGCTACTCTTGACTGCATCCCTCAGCTGCCATCAGCCCTTCTTGGCGGCTCTCTCCTCTCGACTGCTCCCAGTCTCCCTAGGCCTGATCTGCTTCCCATAGCCCCTATCTGCTATTCTCAGAAGCAACTGCACATTCAGGCCTCCTTGTAGCCATTCCAAGCAGTCATGTTGGATTCCCCACCGTTTGACGGGCCTCCAGACAAGCAACTTGTCTCTCCTTGAACAGCTGCACGCAACGCCAGCCACGGGTGGGAGGATTCTCGTCTCTTCGACCCCCCCTCACCTCCAGACAACAATACACCCTTGTGGTATCGCATGCTTGATCCCTCCTATTGGAGTGAAGGGCACGAGAGGGAAGCGGCTGCACAAGAGGAGGAAATGAACCGACAAGTGTACACGGTCGACGACCTGCCTCCGTCACCGCCACGTCCCCCAACCATGCAACCACCTACAACTCCACAGTCATCCAACGTCGCATCTGCCTCCAACACCACGTGAGCTCCCTCTCCTGCCCCATTTGCATCTGCTAAGCCACCGCCGACGCCTGAAGTTCATGGTGTAATTTCTCTTCTTCCAGTCCACACCGACTCCATTGCCCTGGCGGGCACCACTCTAGACGCAGCAGCAAGAGCGGTAGCAACCTTTGCTGCCACTGCTCGTGCATCCAGGGCTTCCACCCAAACTGCAATGGGTCGTGTAGCCAAAACCTACACACACACAATAGCTTCTCTCACACTACATGCGGCTGCAGCTGCCAACATTGCCACACAGATCAGCACAGATGCAGTCGCCGTTGCCACTGCCGCATCATCTGCTGCTGACTCCACTACAGCTGCTGTTGGTTCCATTCGTGCCTTTACGCATGTGCAGTTCTAACCCCTACTAGTGCTCCGCGAGAGCTAACACCACACGTTACTACAGGGGTCTTGGTTGCATCAACATCAGTAGCAATGGCTGGGGCCACCGTTACTGGACTCCTTTGCCCTGTCGTGGCAGTTGCAAGGTGGATCGCGGTTCTCTTCTCCTCGGCAGCAGCGGTGGTGGCACCTCTTTTTGCCCTGCTGCCCAGCCACCAGGTCGGTGAGCATCCTCTACACTCTACACCCTACATTATACATTCACACGCCGTTTCCCTCTCTCTTCCTGCTCACTACCACCATGCCAGGACCAGAGGAAACAATGGAGGCTTTTCAAGCCGCCCTTAGTGAGGCACAGGCAGCACGACGCAAGGCCGAGGATGAATCCCACAGGAACAGCAAGGCAGAACATGAGGTTAGCCGCCACAGTGGCAACCCTTGTGATAGAGCGTCTATGGACTGTACCTGCTCTTACCGTTGTCCTTCCTGCTCATGACACTACATCTGCTGACTCCTCCGTACCTCCCGGAGGTGCTGTACCCAATTCCTCCTCCCCTCCCTCTCAACAGCTGCTTTAACTCGGGTACTCCTACCCGCACAACATAAGGACTTTGAAACTCCACCACCACAGTTCACATACAAACTCACTTTCACTTCCTGGGAAACGCGCTTCAGCACGTGGGCCCAAGGGAACTACTATGGGAATACTACTCCCCACCTTAGGCACCATTTGTTCCGTAGCGAGCGGAGGTGGCTTGTGCTGTCCGCGCCCTCATCACTGCTGGACCGGAGACTCTCCTTGATGACATTGGTACGTAGAATCCAGACCCCATCCGAGGAATACCGGCCGACCCCATCGGCGCATCTCTCTCATTCGCTGTCGCAAGACAGTCACTGGGCATGCAGACTAGAGTGCCCTTACCATGCAATTCAACACCTTGCAAATGCGGGCTGATGAGACCACCAACGAGTACTGGGCTAGGAGCCTGCGCTTGTTGTGCGACCACGGCAAGGCCGCTCTTGGACCTCTGTCAACCTGCCTGTCCATTGTTGCTGGGCTGATTCCTTAACTCTCGGATCTTTACTTGCACGTCTCTCAGGCAAAGCTTGAGCGCCTTGCCTCCGCACCACTCCTTGCAAACACGCCCCCATGGAATGGTCCTCTCTATGACTTCATTGCCTCTCGACTTACAGACCGGTGGAACAATGTGCAAAACAAGCGCATGCATCGTGCTGCGCTCGTTGTAGTGACCACCACCTCGTCTTCTTCTGCAGCAAAAACTCCCTCCTCCTCAGCCACCGCCAACCCCGTCGTCGCTCACTCCACACAAGTGGCTTCTTGCAATGGGGATGGTGGCTTGAACCATGGGGGTGGCCATGATGGTGGCAAAGGGCATGGGGGTGGCCGAGGTGGTAGGTCCTCCGCCGGCACCACCACCAGCACCGACGTTACTCGTTGGAACTGCGATGCTACCGGGCACTATGCGTCCAAGTGTCCGGTACCACGCGATGATGCTCGTCTGGCATCCTCTATGCGTGCTCATTGGGCACACACTGACATCACTCCCTCATCCGCAACAGCAGCAATAGCAACTGGCCCTCCTTCCTCTTCCTGTTCAGCCTCCGCTCTTGCCTCCACATCTACCCCGCTTCAACCATCTCCTACACCTACCATTCCTTGGGGTTGGATTCCGCCCCCAGGCGGTCCTCCCTACTACAGGCCTCCGACCTCCCAGTACGTCGCACCTTCCTGGAGGCGCGACGATGGCCACATGTCAGATCGCTCCTCGGACCGCTCCTCTGACCGCTCTTCTGACCATCGTGACGAGGAGCGTGTCCTTGAACGGCGCCTTGCTTAACTTCTTCACCTTCGCTCTCAAGGAGGTGAGAGTGTAAGTGGCAAGTGTCGTGTGTCTGTCTATGATTCTGACACTACCCTCCGGGGTGAGGCGTGTGGTCACGTGCAAGGGGACCTGCCTGATGCTTGTGTCTTGATTGAAGAGTGGCACTCTCACACGTTCCCCTTTCATCTCGGTGCAACTTCATCTCTATCTCTTTGTGGCACTGTTGCCGTCTGTCTTTTTCTTCCTTCCACCCGTGCGGCCCCTGGCCTCTCGACTATTGATTGTGGGGCCACCGATCACATGACTTCGTGTCGCACCTCCTTCATCTCTCTCGGCCCTGTTGGCTCTGTTCGCTCTGTTCGCACTGGCTCTGGCCAACTTCTTCCTGTTCATGGAGTTGGTGTCGTTAAGTTTGTTTGTCCTGGTGGCACCGTCTATCTCCCCCCCATGCTCTACATCCCTGACCTTGAGGTCAACTTGCTCTATGTGACCACCTTTGACGATCAGGGCATGGACTTCTCGTCCAGCCGCGGTCTTGCCTCCACCCTCTCCGCTCGTCTGGCCGTGTTGTACTGCGTGGCATGCACTGTGACCGCCTGTTTCGCTTGCCGCTGTCCTTCCTACCGTCTTTTGCTGCCTCTGCTTTTGTTCACGTCACGCCCTCCTTGTCACCTGCCCAAGTTGACCTCTTGCATCATCAGCTTTGTCACATTGACACCTCTGCCATCCAGTGTCTCCTATGCCTTCAGCCTGCTGTGGGCCTTGACCCGGCCACCTTTGCCCCTCCTTGCTCCTCAAGCTGTCTGGACTGTGCCATTGGCAAGATGCACCGCTCTCCATTCTCCACCTCTGAGTCCATCTCCTCTCACCCTCTCGACCTTGTTCATGCTGACGTGATGGGTCCTCTTCCCCACGCCTTTCTTGGTGGTCTTGGTCGCTACGTTCAATGCTTAACTGATGACTTCTCTCGGAACCGCTTGGTCTTTGCTCTCTATCATAAAAGTAAGGTCACTGACGTGCTTGAAGTGTGGCTCCCCCAGGCCAAGCATGCGTGTCTTCGCTCTCTGCGTGCGTTTCGCAGTGACCGAGGAGGTGAGTTTCTTGGTCCCACCTCTTGCTTCCTTCAGTCTCGTGATGTCCGCCTTGAATGCACGGCTCCTTACACCCCCCAGTAGAATGGTGTGTCTAAGCACTAGAACTGCACCCTTGTTGATGGAGTGCACGCACTCCTCTTCGCCTCCGGTCAATCCCCCTTATTCGCCTTTGAGGTAATGTCCTACATGACTTGGGTGTGGAACCAGGTTCCTCATGGCCCTCTGCCCCACACGGGGCAGACCTTCGTGTCAGACTTTCGTCAGACCTTCGTCTTGCCCGTGTTTGGGCGAGTCTTGCTTTTGTCTTGCTCCCGGCCGACCAACGGGATGGCAAACTGTCCCCCTGTGGTCGCCTGTGTATCTTCCTTGGTGTCTCCCCCTTCTCCAAAGCCTGACGCTTTGGGATCCCTCACGCAGTCGTGTCATGGAGTCCCGTGATGCCCTGTTCTTCAAGGACTTGTTCAAGCATGACGCACCTGGCATCGTCGGGTCCCTCTCTCCGCCCTGGCGGGGTGGGGGTGGTATGTCTTCCCCATCAGGGATCTCCTCTCTCCCCTCTGTTCGTCCATTGGTTTCCTCACTACCCGGCTTTGAGCCTTCGGCCCCCCTGGTGGGGCCTCCCTCGTCCTTTGTCTCTCCACACTCTGGTTCTTCTATGCCTTCTTCCGCTACACCAGTCTCGCCGCCAGCGTCTCCTCCGCCTTCCGTTCCCTCTGCCTCCTCTCCATCTCCCGCAGTTGCCCCGCACACAGCCTCTCTTGCCATTGTCGTGCATCTTGCCTCTCCAATCATTGCCATGCAACCAGCCTCTCCTACTGTCATTGCACACCCCGCCTCTCCTACTCCCTCTCCAATGCAACCCAATCCTGCACGGTCCGTTCCCCATGTCTCACCCTACACACGTGGAGGTGGTCTCCGTCCCCTCCCCTCCCAGTCTCACCCTGTTGTCTCTTGTGACCCTGGTCTTTGTGCACTTGGTCTTGTGACCTTTGTCTTGTCAGCTGTTGTCTCCGTCGTTAACCCCACCACTGCCCTTGGCTACTCTCTTGTTGAACAAGAGTTTCACTCCGCCCTCTCGTCGTCCGTTGCTGGGTATGTTGCTTCGTGCTTTGCTACTGCCAGTCTCTCTCCTCTTCCACCTAAACCCTTGATTGTGCAAGCAGCGCGTGCAGCCACTGAATCCTCTCTATGGGAGCAGGCCATGAAGGCTGAGCTTGATGCACTGTCAAAGCACAGTGTATACGAGCTGGTGGATCTACCCCCCGGCCGCAAAGCTGTCGCGTCCAAGTAGGTGCATCGTCGCAAACTCAACCCAGACAACACTGTAGAGCGGTACAAAGCGCGACTCACGGCGAAAGAGTTCTCACAGATTCCCGGCGTGGACTTTGACGAGACGTTTGCACCAGTTGGTCGCTGTACCACTGCCAAGGAATTGCTCAGCCTAGTCGCTCAGCATGACTACAAACTGGAGCAGATGGATGTCAACAACGCCTTCTTGCATGGCAAATTGATGAGGATATCTACATGGTGTAGCCGTCTGGTTTCTCGGATGGGACAAATCGTGTGTGGCGATTGTGCAAGGCCCTCTACAGGCTCAAGCAGTCTCCACGCTGCTGGAACCAAGAGATCACAGCAACCCTGGAGAAAGGAGGCTTTAGGAGGAGCCCTCTGGACCCTGCTTTGTTTCTTAGCCCCCCCTCCAAGCTGTTGGTTTCCATCTTGGTACATGTTGATGATCTTCTAATTACATCTCCCGACACGTCCGTGGTCTCTGTTGCTAAATTCCTCCTACAAGCAGCCTACAAGGTGAAAGATTTGGGTCGGGCCGGTGTATTCTTGGGCATGGAGTTCGAGCGAAACCGAGCACGCTGCACTATGCACGTGCACCAGGCTGCGTACGTTCACAATCTGGGGGAGCACTTCAGTCCACTTCTCACAGACATTCCCACCTCCTCTACACCCATGACTCCCACTGGAAAGTCACTAATAAAATCCTTGGACCCCTTGAAGCTGGGAGAGACAGTGGATGTGACTGACTACCCTTGAGTCATTGGCTCAGTGATGTACCTCACCACCACCACGCGTGTTGATGTGGAATTTGCCGTCAACTTCCTGTCACAGTTCTCTTGATGTCCACTTGAGCGGCATCTAGAAGCCGCTCTGCGGGTCGTCCGCTATGCACTCTCCACTCCACATGTCCGTCTCTACTTTCGTGCACAACCCTCTCTTGTGGTTGATGGCTTCACTGACAGTGACTGGGCTCACGATTTTGATGCACGTACATAGCCGAACAGGATACATCTTCATGGCTGGTGGAACTATTGTCTCGTGGAAAAGCTACAAACAAGAGTGTGTTTCCCGTAGCATGGGTGAGGCTGAGTATGTTGCTCTTGGCATAGGCGCATGTGAGGCTCTCTGGCTGTGTCGTCTCCTACAGCAATTGCGTGTCCCCATCCGTTGCATCACTCTACGTTGTGACAATCAAAGCACCAAGGCCATTGCCGAGAATAGTGGTATGCATCACTCCCACACCAAGCACATCAATGTAGAGCATCATTTTGTACGTGAGTGCATTGCCGCTGGCGTTGTCCAGGTTGCATGGGTGGACACCCATTCCCAGAGAGCAGACTCCCTCACCAAAGCACTCAGTCGCAATGTTTTCAAAAGTGTTGTTCACGCAGTTGGTCCCATCTGTCCCCACGGCCCGGGTTGAGTGATTCTTTGTGTCTTCTCTGTTTATCTCATCCTCTTGATGCCTCGTGTGTGTGGGGTGGTTGACTGCGGGTCATGTGAGAGTGTTGAAGTTCGTTGGCTACTCACATCTCTATGCCCTCTTGTCTTCTCCTCCATGCACACACATGTACAGATTGACTGACGTGGCCTCACCTGGGAAGACGTCAAGCAAACCTACCATGGCTGGCGTCTCTGGCAACTTGACCCAAGTACTCAATCCAGGCATGCACTCTGGCATTTTCATGGCCACGACTTGATTCATTATCTCATGTGGAAAAATGCTAGGGCCCGTACATTCTTACTGACGTGATCTGCATCATGTTTGCTTGCCTTGAGTGTTTTGGGGGAGCTACATTTCTCGGGTACTGTTCCTTAGGGGGCCACCATGCCGTGTTCATCCGAGCATTGGTGAGTAGCCTCCGTTTGGTTTTATGCCAAGCGGTCGGGCCCGACCCCGGGGTGGCGGTGTGTGATCGCTCGAGTATGGTGCCCGTTGCGAGTGCACGCTCACCGGTGGCAAAGTCTCGCTCGCTCCCCCTCACTTAACCCCCGTCCTTTGTTTTCCAATTGAGCTGTGAAGGCAAGCTTTCCACATCCATGGCGACCCGTGTGCTTCCCGTGCATCACCTCTTTCACACACAGGTGTACCCTAGAAAGGTGCCTGGTAACTACATATCGGGCTGTATTAGATAAAGGTGGAGGCAAGGTGGCAATGTGGCACATCGTGGGTATGAAATACCTCATGCAAAAAGATGGAAACATCCAAGAAATCTTATCACTGTGTTTATTGGGATTCCGTGATCAATTCCAAACTTAAAGCCTTGGGACTTGCATGTGTGTTCTTTTGGGTTGGCAATTCAAGGCAACAAGAAGGAAGAGAGCTCGTGGGGAGATCCCCACGCACCAAAAATTCCATGGATGGAGCTTGTGGAACTTGCACTTAGAACCACGACAAGATAGAGTAGGGGGGAGCGAGCGTCAAAATTCTAGTGAGCGTGCACCTTGCTCATGCATCACACAAGCTAGGCCATGTCACTGCTCGCGGCTCCAGCCCCACCACTCAGAATAAAATCTGAAGCTGGCTACTCATTCATGCTTGGCCCAAGGCTGGAATGGTAGCCCCCTGAGGATCAGCACCCGAGAGAATAATGCAGCTCCCAAAGAACCCACGTGCAAGCTTGAAGACATACTAGGAAATCCTGATTTTTAACGTCAAGCATCTTCCACAAGCAAACCCAAACAGCCATTAGAACTGTCAAGAAAATTTCACGTCAACCTACGTCACATCCTCGGAGTGTACAACTGCTGCCTAGAGAGACTGGCTTCAACGTGGTAAGCTCCTATTTCGAGATATGTATCTTCAGGCGCATCCATTTTACGGAGTCCCGTATACACATACGTGTGTGTGTGTGTGTGTGTGTGTGTGTGTTTGTGTGTGTGTGTGTGTGTGTGTGTGTGTG
>SZWC01002217.1:103542-125918 GCA_023375785.1 Penium margaritaceum
GTGTGTGTGTGTGTGTGTGTGTGTGTGTGTGTGTATGTGTGTGTGTGTGTGTGTGTGTGTGTGTGTGTGTATGTGTGTATGTGTGTGTGTGTGTATGTGTGTGTGTGCGTGCGCCCATGGGGAGCAAGGCAATAAAACATTCGAGATGAGAGGAGCCATGAAATGGACATAACATTAATGCTCCCCCATGACTTGTAGTCATCGAATGCATATACCCTAGGGATATGACACACACATGAATGCATGAAGTGTGGTGGTAGACTTGATAGGCAAATGATGGACACACATCACCCGGGTTCATGGGGACATGCAAGCCCGACAACATAAACATCACACTTGAAGACATTTCTGCCAAATGCCTTTGTGAGGAAGTCTGCTCCCTGCGACTCTATGTCCACCCATACAACATAAACAATGCCGGTAGCTATGCACTCACAACAAAAATGATGCTTAATGTTCACATGCTTAGTGCAAGAGTGGTGCATAACATCGTTCTCCGGTATGGCCTTTGTGTTGTGGTTGTCGCACTGTAAGATGATGCAATGGACGGAGACGCTCACTTGTTGCAGCAGGTGGCACAACCATACAACTTCACACATACGATCGTCAATGGCCACATACTCAGCCTCAACTAAGCTTCAAGCCACAGATTCCTCTAGTAAATACTGCATAGCTGGTCCTACTTTGTGCATTGGCATCATGAGCCCAGACACTGTCAGTGAAACCATAAACAATGATCAAGAGTTGTGCTCTAAAGTACAGCCCTATACGTGTCTGCTGCCAATGTTTCCGCTGATCCAACATGTCCTTTCTCATCTGAATCTACATCGCTGCTCTCCTCATAACCATTCTCGACCGAGGATTCAGCCGTTGAAGTTGTCATTTTGGTCTGCAAGACGTAGAGTCCATCAACGCGAGGAACCTGTGCCACAACTTTCTTGGCAAAGTAGGAGATGTTGATGTCCTTGGTAGGGACTGTCACCGCTTCCTTCTCAGTAAAGACCACTGTCATGCCATGGTCAGTTATCCTAGAGACAGAGAGAAGGTTGGCTGTGAAGGAGGGCAAGTATACCACCCCATCTAGCTTGAGGTCGGACTCTCAACCGTTTACACCCACTGTGACCAACTCGTCACCAATCCCCTCAACTGCCTCAACCTTGCCGTTGGTAACTCTGAAGCTCTTGTTGTATAGAGCAAGAGAGATGGAGTCTCTCTTCTCGTAAGTGATGTGCTCGTTTGTGCCCAAGTCAAGGTCGTAAGCTCTTGGCTTGAGTATCGCCCTCTCTTTGTTGGAGGCACACTCAGCCATCAAGCTTGTGGGATCCTTCCACCATTTTCACCTCGTCATTAATCCCCGTCTCCTCTTGGGTGCACAGCACTCTCGAGCCCAGTGTCCAGCCTTGCCACAGTTATGGCAGTTTCCTTGGCGCTTTACACCCCTTCCACTATTGCTAGTGTTGTTGTTTCCCTTGTACCCAAAGGAGGAGGTATTGCGGAAGGTGTCGCTGCTTCGTGAGGCAAAGGCAGCCATGTTTGCTTCACTACAGCTATGACGCATGGCTTCATTCCGCACATACTCAGAGACGGTCGTGTAGGAAACTAGATCTTCAATCCACCCTCCGATCACCGTTATCATGGAGCCCCAACCTTCCGGCATAGTCATCAAAACAATGATGGCCTGTATGTCGGATTTCAGGTCCCACTCCATGCCGGTGGCTTGTTGCAAGAGCGTCTCAAGCTTTTGCATAAAGGCGGAGACATCCTCCCCTTCACCAAGCCTCATGGTGATGATGTTTCATAGAATGAAGAGACGGTTGGCAAGTGAGGAGGAATGAAACACCTTGCCGAGTTTGGCGTATGCCGCGCCTGCCACTTTACAACTGCTCATGTGTGAAAGGACTGAGGGTTGTATGGAGGACACAAGAATGGCGAGATCCTTGTTTTTCAGCCTAGAAATGCCACAAGGTCAGCACCCTCCTCCTTTGGTGTTGGGATAGTTCCATCAAGATATCCTAGCAGATCTCTGTCATCCGTGATGATCTCAAACTTCCACTTCCAGAGCGCAAACCCCTCTCTATCAAACTTGAGGATGGCCGAATGATTCCCTTGTTCCCCTGTCCTTGCCATCCCTGCAACTACAAGTGCTACAGCTGCTGGACCTGTTTTTTATGCCAATGACCCTGTGTTTGAGGCCACTGTAGGCCGTTGGTGAGAAGAGGCAACTGCCTCCCCTGTTCACGTTAGCCGTTGCAAGCAGATTTAGGCTGATGTAGGCTGATGTAGGCTGATGTCAGCCCCCAAGGTAGAAAGGTGCATATGTATTGCATTCCCCTCCTGCTGATGTTACCATGCAAACAGAGAAGTTGGATGAGAGGGAAGGCACTCTCACTGCTTGTGACCTTAGCGGTTGCGTGCGTGAAACTTCCCTAACCAGAGGAGTGGATCCATAACCCTTTGTTTGCTACTAAGCTAACCACCTCTGGCAGAGAAGACACAAAACCAAAAAACTCCCAATAGGTTTTAGGCCTTCTTCCTTTGTTGACATGTGTCATGCACCCTAAACTTAATCAGGCATACACTTCACCTCCAAGAGTAATAACACCTTAGCATTACATCTCAAGAAGGGCTCAAGTCGTCAATACGCAAGAGAGCATCAAGCAAGGGTTAATTGATCAACATGCAAGACAAGTCCTTTTATAGCTGCCTGTCCATTCCTAGAACTCAAAAGCACATTCCTGGGAAGTGGCCTGAAACAACCACATCACTAATAGACTTGCACTGTGGGCTTGACACATAAGCATCCTAGTGTCAAGGTGACAGACCAACCATGTAGCGTCAAAGAAGCTACAGGCTTTCTTTCTTGGAAACTTCCACAGCAAACAAGATGTGCATGGGACCAGGATCAAACTCATGACCTCTCACTTGGCCAAATCAACAAAATGGCCAAGGTAGCCACTCACCCACATGGTGTACTCACGGGTCATATCTCACAAGAGCCAGAGCATAGTTGAATCACACTACAATGGATCTAGGGGCATACCTCCACAAGGGGCAGAGCATTCTTGATCCGTCCTACAACACCAAACAAGGGGCAAAAACATTCAGCACAGACTAACCCAACCCAAAAAAAAGACTCTACAGCCACACCGCCTTAGTAGCCTTAGTCCCAGCGCAACATACTTAGCCTCAAATTATCTATGTGCATTACGATCCTCCTTGCCGCTGCACCACCAAAAAGTGGTGGTTGAGCATGAACATGTTGCTTGTCTAAGTGCGTCCATGAGGGCTCAAGGCCCTGTCAGTATTTGTGTAGCATTCGACTACCACTTAACAATACTGACAAAACCATAGTCTGAGGTGCGGTGTGGAAATCACGTACTCTACTATAGACTATGAAGGGATCTTGCCCAAGAACACTCTGAGAATCATACAAGTAGGTTGATGGGGAAGGCATTGTCGGGTCATGCGGTCATGGCCAAATCCATCACAGAGCCAATTAGGCACAAGTACAGGGTCACGTCCATCATCTTCCATAGCTGTGCCAAATCATCCACCCTGAAGGCATCGTCCCGGTCAGGTGTGATGGGGATGGAGGCTATGCAAAGTGTACCAAAGGGGTCAATAAATTACTCCTTTACAACGTGAATGTAATGTACCTCGTGGAGAAAGAGTGTCCACTGCCAACAATTATGTATGATCTCCATCCTAAGGAAATGGGCTGTAGGACCAAGATCATTCAGCCAACAGGCAACCTGAAGGACTGCCTTTGCCTCCTCCACATCCTCGATCAAATGAGACGTAATCAGGAGGTTGTCCACAAAGACTAGGATAGTTTTGAAGCGCTCAGCTGTTCCTCGAAGAAAGAGGGACGGATCGGCATCACTCTAAATGTAGCCAACACGAGTATTTGTACCAGTGATCTCCTAATTCTGGCACCACGGTGGCTGCTTTAGGCCATACAAGGACGTGTGCAAGCGTTAGAACTTGTCACCAATCTTGAAGCCATTTGGCTGGACCATAGAGATCTCCTCATGTAGAATACCGCGTTGTTTACTTCCATCTGGTGCATGTCTGAGTCGTGCTGGGCAATGTCCCCGAAGAGGGCACGTGCTATGCTCATGTCACCAACAGGTGCACAGGTGTCAGTGAAATCCACACCTTCAATCTGTGAGAATCCCTTGGCTTTCAAGCAGGTTTTGTGGTAATCTAGTGTACCATCAGGCTTCAACATCTTACAAAAGAACCACTTGGCCTATACAACCTTTTGTCTCAGCTAGAGGTCTATAGGCTCATGAACACCGTGTTCACAGATTGCTTTCAGCTCATCCTCACGAGCAGCATGCCTTGGGTTTAACTTCGCAGTTGAAAGCATCTTCTTCAATGTGTCTGGATCAGGCGCTATGAAGGGAGAGTTCTGTCTGGTCCAGACGCAATCCTCTGGATTTGATCTTTCCACAGCAAGATCAGTTGCAACATTGCATATAAAAGAGAAAATCACGAGACAATAACATGTGACTGATGGGGCACACTAGGAGAACCTCAGTAAAGTCTGCCTAGAAACAGAGGCCAAGGGTTTTCATACCAGGCTCGCGACTCTCAGCACTATGAGTGCAGCCTCTAGATGTCAAGTCAGCCACATGGTGAGCCATCAAGGCCAGTGGCTGGACGGCCACCAGGCTCGCGGGAGATCCCAATGCTCAGGTGTTCACCTTGGGTTATAGAACAAGAGGTTGGGCCACAGCCACAGGAGCTATAGACTCACACGAAAGGGAATAAAGTGTAATTGCAGGAGACACATGGACAAGAACTCTCTCACAAGAAGCTGTCGGTTTGCACGTGGGAGGAAAAGGTGCAAGCACAGGACCAGGGTTTATCCGGGAGGACTACCACCGACATAGGATCAGGTGTGCCAGAAGCGAATGACACAGGCACAGGAGCAAGTGCGCCAGAGGGGACTGCCACGAGGATGTGACCAAGTGTGTGTGAGGGGACTGATTCCTGCAGGGAATGAGGTGTACCGGTGAAGCAACTGGACCTACAACCAAGACAGCCGGATCGTCATTGGTCGGCTACCAGACCACAGGTGAGGAGGCCTTAGAAGGCCCATCTGTAGGCCCAGACTTCCCCAACTGCTGGGAAGTCACACAGGTGCAAACATGGCTGGTGATCAGTGTCAGAATGCTAGATCCCCCCCCTGGTCTTTAATTTTGATTTTGAATAATTACCGTGTGATCGAAATAGGATATGATGTTTTGTTCATCGAGTATAAAGGACCACAAAAACAATCCACATATGATTTAAACGAGTTTATGGTGTCACCTAGCCTGTTTCCTCTAATCACTTCCCCCGGTTGATTACTCTCTACTTCCTTGACTACTTATGTGGAGCTCAAGCATAGTGATGAGCTTTAAATGGCAAGGTCCTGTTTGTCTCACGCAAGCAAACGAGTTTGACCCGAAAGCTGTCGCGGCAAACTCGGTCGCTTGACAACACTCCTAACATCTTTTCTGACAAGCTTTCAGGCAAGCCAATCTTTAACATGTGCAAACAGCGAGCCAGCCCATTTAAGGTTTGAGATTTGAATTTGAACGTCTCAAGAATGCATGCGGGACATATGCGCTGACCGCCCACTCGACGCACTTCATCGAATTCAAGGACCAGGAGAAAATTGAAAATCCCCCTTTCATCGAATTCATAGTCCCATTTTCCACGAGTTTGACCAATTTGGACCACATAAACAATTCAAACCTGAAATTTCACATTGAAATGAAGGATCAGATGATTAGTAAAAACTCAATCGATGGATTTAGAAATCAGGGGGGTAGGTCGCAGTAGGTGAGAGTCTCAAAGAAGAGGACGTCACGATACTCAAAGATAAGGTGGCGAGCAGAATCAGCTTTGGGGAAGCTTCCTGATGAAGGAAGCGTTTTCTTGCTTCATGGCAGAATTTCTTCATCAGGTGGCTTCCTCCAGAAGCTCTCCTCCTCCACTGCTGATTCTAATGCACAGGTTGGTGTAGATTTGTAGATCTCCATCCATCAGAAGCTTGAAGCAGATCCCTTCTCGTATACAGGTGATGCGACTACGTTAGCCCTCGTGTATGTTGGAGATGATGCAGTAGATGTTTCTCTCCATCCTTGGATGCGCATAAGCTAGGGAAGATTAGGTAATCTTTCCATGTGTGTCTGTACAGCAGTGTGTAATGTGTAGCCCCCCATCTCCCAAAGAGTTGGTCAAAGGGTATGCACTACCTCGTGCACATGCCTACACACTGTTTAAAATCCAGGCCCTTTACACCCCAAGGGCCTGGATGCCAGGGAAATCTTTTGGCAGTTTTTGAGGAGAATTTGTAGAAGACGTACACCTCATAATATCATGCAAAAATCCGTAATACCTCGTACGGTCTGCCAGTTATCGCACCGACTTCACCATTGTCGAACATACAACCAGCACAGTAATTGCAAACTCCCAAAACTCCCCCTCAATCACTGGGTTGGTTGAGCGATCCCCCTTCTATAGTAATCATTCGCTTCAAAACATTCCTTGAGAGGCTTCCATAAATCTTTGTCAAGATATTGAAACCATGTCGTGCTTCTGGTGAGAGGTTGGTCAGGAAAGAATTCAATATTGGCTTCTTGTGTGAAGAAAAAGATGTTCTCTTCTTTTGCGGGATCATTGGTTGCTGGAATATGTATGGAGCCTTCTTCGGGCGTCGGGACTCTTGGGTCTGACGAGTTGGCAAAAAGAAAAACATTTGGGTAGAGTTCGGGCCACTGCTATGAATTGGTTGCCTCGTGTTGAAGCAATTTTGCCAAGGGACCTTGCCCATGAGGCTCAGCATGTGCCTCAACTGGTTTTTCTCATGTCTAATCTTATCCAGTTGCTTCTGACTTGGCGCCACCTGTCTTAGACTCCAAGGATTTGTTTTGGGGTGTCCTCCTTAGTTGGTTACCACTGGAGCTGCATAAAGATCGCTAGGAGGGTCATGAGATGCTTGTTTCTCACGTTCAGTCACAAAGGTGCATTTTTCTCCAATCACAGTAATTGAACAGTAACTTGCTTCTTGGCTGACCCGCCTCAATCCCGTCAGTCCGCGAGCGGACTACTCACTTTTACTGTCTGGGAGTTGGTTCTCCGGCAAAGGGGTCAACTGTGGACAAATCCACAGAATCGGGGGCGTGACATCGGAAATCGTTGGCGAGCAGGGCCCGTTCAGTGAACTGATGCTTGCATGCAATTTGCAGTTCATTGTAGGCAATGCTGATTGGGCCACAAAATTGAGCAGGTAGCAGGCGCATTCACTATCCATAGCTGTTGCGCAGGATTGGCTTGCGTCTGCGCCCATGCTGCTCAAATGCGCTTTTTTCCCATCGGTGGCCTTGCTGTTTTTTGTTTGCAAAACAGGTGCTGGTGCTTGGCAATTGCATCCAGCATGTACGCTTGTGTAATGCCTTATTGCGTCAGCGAGCACTGACATCAGTGGCGAGCTCGCTGACATGCCTGCCTACTTGCTTGCTTGCCTACCTACTTTCCGGCTCTCTCGCGATTTCCTTCATGGTGGTTGTGCTTGCACAGTTCGCCGCACGAGTTTGACCAAGCTACACCCTCTTGTGTGCCATTCCGATGCTACAACTACAACGGTGGCTAGGGGGACAACTGCTACTGCTGCGACTCGCGTGAAGCTGCCTCCGCAACATCGTTTGTTTTGGGAAAAAATTGTTTTTGCCATTTTTGTTCCGTCAAAGTAGTCATAGGATCTCACGGGAACAGAGTTTCTTCATGAGGGGAATGAGATATGCCATATTTTTTTTCTGCCATGGATTTCAGTTCTGAAGTTACCCTTTTGCTCTCTCTCATTTCTGTGCTTCCTAATGTCATGCTCTCAAGTACCATGAAGCATGTCAAGCCCACTTGTATGGTGCAAGAGGCCTCCATAGTGCAGATTTGATTTTTTTGACTTTCACGTTATGTTCTCCTCATGCTTCTTCAGGTTATGTTAAAATAACGCACTTGCGGTGAGCTCGCATTATTGCATACACCTGCAGAGGATGTCCTTTGGGGTTCTTTTCTTTAGGCAGTTGGCAACTTGCAGTTTTCTTGGAATGTTCACAAGCTTTACTGTTCCGTCTTGGACCTTGGACCGAATCCAATACCCTCGAATATCGATGTGCTTGGTTTGACCCTCAAATTCTGTACAATTAGCCAGGTCGATTGTCGAGCTGTTGTCCATCAAGAATTCAGTCAGCCTCTCTTTTGGAAATCCAATGTTGTTGAGGAGGTTGTGAAGATAGGTAACCTATTGTACTGCTGCTATTGCTGCCACATACTCAGCTTCTGGCAAGCTGAGAGTAGTGATGCTTTGCCACTTGTTCATCCATGAGACAGGTCCTTCTCTAAGCACACACACAAATCTACTGGTACTATGTTGGTCTTCTTTGGCCCCTCCAAAGTCAGCATCCATGTAGCAATGAAACGCAAGTTCACGTGAGATTCCAAAGCAAAGACATGCATCACTTGTGGTTCTGAGGTAGCCAATAGCTCAATTGAGCACCTTACAAGCCGCTTCTGCAGAAGTCTCATTCTCGCGTGCTGAGTTGCTAATAGCAAATTGCAGGTTTGGACGCGTGAAGCTTGCGGAATACATTGAAAAACCAATTCTTCTTCGATGTTTTGTCTCAGGCCTCCATCTGGGTTCCTCATGGAGTAGTTGCTAATCGGTGAGGGGAGTAGGCACATGTCTATGTGACAAGTTGAAGCATTCGTACACCTCAGTGGTATAACTCTACTGGCCCAACATAAGCATCCGTGTCGTAAAGTCAAACTTGATACTTGATACAAAGAAAACATCAAAAACTTGGTATGAGGGTTACATTGACTTCCTTTGCCATGGCGGTAGATGTGACTTTGATGAAGAGGATGTCACTGACGTGAAACAGAGCATAGCAATCCGGTGACTTGTTTGGTGAAGGATGATGGAGGAACAGACACTTGTCGTAGGCTGATGGGTGAAAGTCAAGGGCTTCAAAGAGGCTTTGAAGCTTCCGGTACCACAAAAGAGGACTCTTCTTGAGCCCGTATAAGCTTTTCACCAGCTTGGACACTCTTTCACTCCCATTGTCATAGCCTCCTGGCTGCCTTGTGAGCACGGTTGTGTCTATTTCCCATGAAGAAGTTTGATCTTCACGCTGAGCTCCTACACCTCGTACCTGAAGCAACGTGCTTTGAATCATGATACTTCTATAGGCATTTGTTTTGTTTTGAGATAACCATTTGACCACAACGGGCCATGAACTAGATGGTAGCTCCACAAGCTCCCACGCGCATTGGTCCATGAGGCTGTTGTATTCCGCATCTAATACAACTTACCATTCTGCTGCATATTCTTTGTTGAGAGCCCCCCTTGAGCGTCTTTTGCTCCGGTGTGATATCCTTACTTGATGTGAACATAGTGCATAGATGAGTTGTGGTGGAATCAGCAAGAACGTCGGTGGCCTCCTTGAAGACACAAAATGTTGTTGCGCCCATGTTGTTCTCTGCTTCATTTTGTTTTGCTCTCTCTTGCTCCATCTGCTACTACAGGAGGCATGTGAAACGCTACTGATGGACTCCCCCTGGCATCTCATGCTTCCGGGTTGCCTTTGCAGTATTCTCCAGTCCCACCACTTTGGCTTTGTGATCAAATACTTTGACCGGATAGTGGTCTCTCTAGACATGTACCAGGTGGTCTCTGTGCAGGGGCACAGCTGTGCTCATGGCCTCTTCACTCGCATTATCCAGATGAAGAAGGATGAGTGGTTCTGGATCTAAATCTGCTTTCTTCACTGATTGGCTGTAGGAGTCAAAGAAGGTTTGCAAGAAGTCTGGTGCTGTCGTGTACTTCTACTCCCATGTTTGGCGTGTGAGGTTCTTGAAAAAGATGGCGTCACGACTGGTTGTGATCTGTTGTAAGTCTACGTTGGAGACCTCTTCATGTTGGGAAATTGTCCAAGGAAAACTCTTCATGACCCTTTCTCCTCTAGCTTCTTGCGACATTCCTTAGACACAAAAAAATAGTGCTATATAGCCAAAGGTCCTGAGCATGGTGATACCAAGATTGTCACTGTACCTGGCCTTGAATGGTTTCATCTCAAGAAGTGATACACAGGGTAGGCGCTTGCGCACCTAGACAACCTGCCTCAGGGCATACAGCCACTAGCTTTTGCTGAGTTAATCATCCAAAAGCAATGAATTCAATATGTCTTGCATTGTGGGTTGGCCCTCTCAGCCACGCCATTTTGATGTGGCATGTAAGCTATTGAGAGTTGCTACATAATTCCAATATCTTCAAGTTGAGACATGAAGTCAATGCTCATGTACTCCATTGCATTGTGTGAGCGGAACACATGTAACGTCTAATTGCTCTACCTCTCTTCCGTTGCTAACCAGTTTTGCTTTGTCGCAGTTGTCATAGGCTTTCACGGGAACATATCTTTTTGTGTTTATGGTGGGAGATGATGCCATGTCAAATGAGACACAAGGAGAATGTGCTACCGCGAGCACACTTTTGGATAGAGCTACTCCTCGTACAGTCTGCTCACAAGAAGATGTGAAATCTGCTACCGTTGGGGATTTTGTGATGAGACGTAGCTCACTCACACCATAAATTGTGACTTCCGCCTTTGCGTTTGCGAAGTCGACTGGTACTGCCGCATGGATAATGGCCGTCTCGGTGAGACTTGGAAGGAGAGTTGGCCGACTGTCTCATAGTTGAATGAGGGAAATGAGGTGTGCCAGATTTGTTTTTTAGCCATGGATTTCAGGTCTGAAATTTCCCTTTTGCTCTCTCCCCGTTATGTGCTTCCTGATGTCATCTTCTCGAGTACCATGAAGCACACTTGCACACTGTAGGAGGAATCCATGGTGCGGATTTGGCTTTCAACTTTCACGTCCTGTTATCCTCATGCTTCCTCACGTTATAGTACAAGAATACACTTGCAGTGAGTTTGCATTGTTGCATGCAACTGTAGAGGATGTCCTTTGGGACACGTTTCTTTAGGTAGCCGGCAGTTTGCAGTTTTCTTGGAACGTGCACAAGCTTTACCGTTCCGTTTTGGACCTTGGATCGAATCCAAAGTCCTTGAATGTCGATGTGCTTGGTTTGACCCTGGATTTTTGTAGATTTAACCAGGTCAATTTTTGAGCTGTTGTCCATTAAGACTCTAGTCGACCTCTCTTATGGAAAGCCAATGCTATTGAGGAGGTTGCAAAGATAGGTAATCTCTTGTGCTACTGCTGTTGCTGCCACATACTCAGCTTCTGGCGAGCTGAGAGTAATGATGCTTTGCCACTTGTTCATCCATGAGACAGCGCCTCCTCTAAGCAAGCACAAAAATCTAGTGGTACTACGTTGTTATTCTTTGGTCCCTCCAAAGTGAGCATCCACGCAGCAACGAGGCGTGAGTTCACTCGAGATTCCAAAGCAAAGACTTGCATCACTTGTGATTCTGAGGTAGCCAAGAGCTTGATCGAGCTTCCTACAAGCCGCTTCTGCATAAGTCTTATTGTCGCGTGCCAAGTTGCTAACAGAAAGCTACGGCTTTGGACGTGTGCAGCTTGCGGCATGCATCAGGAATCCAGTTATGCTTTGGTACTCTATCTCCCGCCTCTCCCCGTGTCCCTCGTGGAGCAGTTGCTACTCAGTGAGAGGAGTAGGCATGTGCCTGTTTGACATGTCAAAGCATTCACACACCTTGGTGGCATAAGTCTTATGCTAGCCCAGCATAAGCGTCCATGTCGTGCAGTCGCGCTTGATGTTCATACCAACATAATATTGAAGCCTTGGTATGAGAGTCGCATTGAATTCTTTTGCCATGGCCGTAGCTGTGGCTTTAATGGATTTTGCTCATGGGCTAGTGATGAAGATTTTGTTCACGTTAACCAAAGCGTGGCAATCTGGTCACTTGTTTGGTGAATGACAATGGAGGAACAGACAGTTGCCGTAGGATAATGAGAGAAAGCCAAGGGCTTCTAGGAGGCTTTGAAGCTTCTGGTTCCACAAGAGAGGACTATGTTAGAGTATATACAAGCTTTTCACCAGCTTTAACACTCATTTACTTCCATTGTTATAGCCTTCTAACTACCTCATGAGCACGATTGTGTCGATTTCCCCGTGAAGAAATGTGTTCTTCGAGTTAAGCTCCTGCACCTCGTACGTGAAGCAATGTGCTTTGAATTCCGATACTTCCATCAGCTTTTGTTTTGATGCAAGAGACCCATGTCACCACAATTGGTCATGAACTAGATGGTAGCTCCACAGGCTCCCACGTGCCTTGGTCCATGAGGCTATTTTGTTCTGCATCTAATGCAACTTTCCATTATGCTGCATGTTCTCCATTGAAAGCGTCCTTGAGCATCTTCCGCTCTGATGGGAGATCCTTAGTTGATGTGAACACAACGCAGAGATGAGTTGTGGTGAAATCAGCAAGAACGTCGGTGTCCTCCTTGAAGACACAAGATGTTTTTGTGGCCATGTTGTTTTCTTTGTCGTTCTCTCCCACTCTCTGTTGCTCAATCTACTACTGCAAGAGGTGTATGAAACACTGCTGGTGGACCCCCCCTGGCATCACACGCTTACGAGTTGCCTTTACACTATTCTCCAGTCCCACCACCTTGGATTTGTGATCAAGTACTTTGACTGGATGGTGGTGTCTAGAGACATGTAACATGTAGTCTCCGTGGAGGGACACAGCCTTGCTCACAACCTCTTTGCTCGCATGATCCAGATCAAGAAGGATGAGTGGTTCTTGATCTGAATCTGCTTGCTTTTGTTACTGGTTATAGGAGCCATAGAAGGTTTGTAGGAAGTTTGGTGCGGTCCTGCACTTCTCATCCCATGTCTGCCGTGTGAGGTTCTTGAAAAAGATGGTGTCACGACTAATTGTGATCTGTTGTGAGTCCACGTCAGAGAACTCTCAACCCTTCATGTTGGGATATTGTCCAAGGAACATCCTCATGACCCTTTGTGTGCTAGCTTCTTGCGGCGCTCCTCAGGCACAAAAGACAGTGCAATATAGCCAAAGGTCCTGATCATGGTGATATCAAGATTGTCACTGTGCCAGGCCTAGAACGGTGTCATCTCAGGAAGTGACACATAGGGTACACAGTTGCACACCCACACTGCTTACCTCAAGGAATACGTCCATTAGTGATTGTTGATTTGAGTTCCCAGAAGCATTGACGTCAACATCTCTTGCATCGTGCGGTTGGCCCTCTCGGCCATGCCATTTTGGTATGGAGTGTAAGCTGTTGAGAAGTGCTACACAATTCTCATGTCCTCGAGTTGATACCAGAAGTCAGCACTTTTGTATTCCCCAGTATTGTCTTAGCGTAGCACCTGTAACTTCTTGACGCTCTACCTCTCTGCCATTGCTAGCCACTTGAAGTATGTAGGAGCTTCATCCTTTGTGCGTAAGGGATAGCTCCACATAAACTGAGTTGCTTCATCAATGAACAAGAGGAATTAGTGATGACCCAAACTCACACTTGCTTTTGGAAGTGGCCCATAAATGTCTGTGTGAGCCAGCTTCAGCACTGGTTGACATCACACTTGGAGGGAGGAGGAAATATCAGCCATGGTGACTTTGCATGAACGCAATCCTCACACGGCTGTGATGTGTCTTTGCCACCATGGACTTATATGTCAAGACTCTTGAGTTGGGCCTTCTTGTACATTTACTCCACAATTTGGTTGTTCACGTGGACGAGGCGTTTGTTGCAAACAAGTAGGTTTGAACCTAGTATTGGTGGAGAATAGCTGCTGCGGAAGGAGATTCAAAACTGTTCAAAGTTGGTGCACTAAATTCCAGCTCAATCATGTCGTGCAGTAGCAACTGGCCTTTGGTGAATGTGATGCCCTCAGGACTCTTCACGTGTTGTCCATTACTGGTGATGCATGCACCTTTTCTCGTCTTTTTTCAGAGTGGAAATGTGGAAATCAGTAGAGTACGTCGCGTCGAAAGGGAGTAGCTCTCGGTGTTTCAGTTGCGACTGGTCACGAATGAGATTGGCTCTACCGACAATGCCTGTTTATCACACGGGGTTCACCGCGTCGCGTCTTCATAAAACAAAACCACCCCTTTTGGAGCTACGACATATGTTCGCGAATGAACTTATGATTATGTCACAACTGTATCCGTTGTGACACCTAATTCAGTTCGTGCTCTCTTTCCTTTTTGTTCATGTTTCTCCCCATCGGTGGCATAACATATAGGTTTCGTTAAACTCTCGCATGTGCTTTCTACACATCGTTGTTTGTAATGCATCTCTTTTTAAAAAGATGCATCGTGACATCTCATTCATGATTTTGGGTCTTTCTCCTCGTGGAAGTCGGATTGGGACCTCAAGACCCATTTTGTCTTTTGTAACTGCCACATGGCTCCCAAACTTGACCGTGCCAGCTGACATGGTCAGATTTTTGCTAGAAGTTTTGACTTGAATCAGCGAAATCATAAAAAAAAAAAAAATCACTCTGCATTCCTCCCCCTTCAAAACCAATTCATAACGATTTTGTGATCTTTCTTAGAAAAAAAGACCTGCACATCATGAAAAAAATGCCAACGGTGAGGAGGAATACTATTGCTTTAATGACTGTCACATTTGTTGAACAATGATTTTTTTCAATAGAGGTTGTATGGCACTTTGAAGTACAATACCACATCTCAACCTTTGACAAGGGATGGCGGCGCATCCTACCCCTTTTCTAAGGAGCGCCCTCGCGACAGGTGTCCAGGCGTCCCCATGACACACTACGCGGTAGCCAAGGTATTGTGCCAGGTCCTCGTGAAGGGGTTTGTGCCAGGGTGGTACCCTTGAGGGCACGTCGTTGTGAACAGGCAGCTCGTTTGTCCCAGTACTCAGCTACATCTACTTTTGGCATCTGATACTCTTGCTTCCACGAGATGTGTTTAGGTCCACAAACGGCCCAATGCACAAGGTACTCCTAGACCACCCTTGCGTGGAGTGCATGCTCTCGGTGCTGGAGGATACGTTGTACCTTGCATTGGCCTTCAACGGCAAGAACTAGTGACGAGGGTAGTTGAACAGGCCCATCTGCCGTGTAAGGTGCAAGAAGGCTTATGTGGACGATGTTGTGGATACACATTGCGGAGGGGAGGGCCAAACGGTAGGCTACTCGTCCCAACTCATGCGTGATCACGAAGGGTCCTAACCACTTTGGTAATTTCTAACGTGCACCAGGCGTCTTCAGCCATAAGTTTTTTGGTATTTGGAAGCACTTGCTTGCCAACGGAGAATTTGACCTCACGTATGGACTTGTCAGAATAGGCCTTTTGACATTGTCGATCTGCGTACATGTGTGCTTTTGCATCACGCCACAACGCGTCCATTTTCTCAACAAAGGCCTGGGCGGAGGGGACCTCATCACCACCACCCCCGTGCTTCACCAGTGAAGCGGGTACCTCCGGATGTTGACCATGATTGAGAAGAAACGAAGTGTAGCCAGTCGACTCGCTCATAGCGTCATTGACAGCAAATTCTTCCGACGCCAAAAGATCATCCCAATCCTCCATCGAAGGATTGATATACATCCACAACATTTATTCCAAGGTGCTGTTCATGTGTTTAGTGTGTCCCCCGGTCTGTGGATGGAATGTTGTTGACATCTTCACTCGTGTTCTGTATCGTTCGTTGACTGCTTGCCACAAGCGACTCGCAAACCAAGGATCACGGTCGGAGATGATCTCGAGTGGGATGCCGTGGTACTTCACAACACCATCATAGAAGAGGCGTGTTGTTTCCTCAGTGGTCACCCGTGATGTCGTGGGCATGAAATGTGCTATACAGGTTGTACGATCGATCACCACAAATATCGCATCATGGTCTCTCTTTGTTTGTGGGAGGCCGGTGATGAAATCCATGGCCACACATTCCCACGTGGCGTTGGGAAGCTCCAATGGCTTGAGAAGCCCTCCTGGAGCTTTGTTGCTTTCTTTGCTTTGGAGGCACAGGTCACAAACCACATTATATCTTTGCACCGCATTGCTCCAACCTAGCCACCACTAATGCTCTCACAATGAATATCCAGTTTTCTTTGGATCCACATGTCCAGCTGCTGGGGGGTTTTGGAACTTAAACAAAATCTGCTCCCGGAGTTTGTTGGCATGTGGGACGACCACCTGCTTGCCATACCAATAAAGTCCTTTAGCCTTGATCAAATTATGTCGCTCAATGTTCCGAGGGTCTTGGAACCATGGGTCAATTGTGTGAATCATGCAAACTTGATTCTTGAAGGGGTTCAACTGAATGAGTGGTCTGGGCACTGGACGGAGTGGGTTCGTGTTTTGAGTCACCGCAGATGCTACCGTGGCAAAGGTACGGCCTGAGGTCTTCTGGCAACCCACCATGATCGCCACACACATGTGATTACGACTCAATGGGTCTGCCACATTGATGCGGTCGGGCTGGTATTGCCATGTGAAAGTGAACCTGCTCAAGCACTCACTCCCGCGTGCCTAGCGTCTCGACAAGTTGGGTTATGTCTAGAAATATGTAAGGGATATATGGGCAGTGACCACTGTGATCTCCCCTTCTGCTCCCTCTAGGTAACATCACCACACCTTAAAGGCGTGCGAAACTACAAGAAGTTCTTGGTCTCCCGTGGTGTAGCGTGTTTCTGCACTAGAGAGCTTTCGGCTCTCAAATGTGGCAGGATGACCATCTTGCATCAGGACAGCTCCAACACCGACAATAGATGCGTCGCATCTGAGTTCCCATGGCTTCTTGGGGTCGGGAAGGACAAGTACGGGTGCTGAGGCGAACATCTCCTTGACTTTTTTGAAGGCTTCCTCACATCATTATGTCCAACGCCAAGCGACTGTCTTTTGTGTGAGACTTGTGAGTGGGCTGACCAAGGTCAAGTAGCCCATCATGAAGCATTTTAAACAGGTTGAAAGGCCAAGAAAAGATCGGATCTGGCCCAAGTTCAAAGGGCAGGGCCATTCTTTCACCGCTTGCACCTTTTGGGGATCCACACAAATGCCTTCATCACTCAAAATATTTCCAAGGTACTAAAGCTCTCTCTGAGATACTTTGCACTTGCTCATTTTTGCATTTAGCTTGCTCTCACATAGAATCTCTAACACCTCTTGTAGATGCCCCTCGTGCTCCTCTTCTGTTTTTTAGAATATGAGAATGTCATCCAAGTTTACCAACACGGAATTCCCCAGCTGATGATGGAACACTTTGTTCATCAAAGCTTGAAACGTTGCCGATGCATTTGTTAATGTGAAGGATAGCACACGAAATGGATAGTGTCTCAAGTGTGTACGAAAGGCAGCCTTTGGTACGTCCTCCTCTATGATTCAAATCTGGTGATACCCTTGCAAGGGGTCAAGTGATAAGGAGATTCTTGCTCCTTTGAAATGATCCAAGAGGTCCTCATTTCGTGGCAATGGATAAAAAAATTGTATTGTAAGCTTGTTTAGCGCCCGATAGTCCACGCACATTTGCAAGCCTCCATCCTTCTTGCTCACAAAAAGGATTAGTGCACCAAGGGAGACGAGCTCAGCTCAATCCATCCCTTACGTAGTTACTCTTTGATTTGTGTTTCAACCTCTTTTATCTCAGCAGAGCTAAGCCGATACATGCCTCTCAAAGGTGGTGTTGCATTGGGCTCTAGTGGGATCATGTGACCCACTTCTCTCACCGGCGGTAGTCCATCTGGGGGTTCTTGAAACACATCTTGAAAATGTGAAATGATGGTCTTCATGTTGTGTGGAACGTCATGTGCAGGCTCTTCTGCTGTTTTTCTTAGTGTGGCTAAGAAGACACGGCATCCTTGTCGCAATCTCCGCTTCACTTGTAACGCAGTCAATGCAGTCGGTGTGTAGGTTTTAGGTTTCTTAAGTTGGTGTATTGGCGAGATGGTGTTCTTTTGTCGTCCTTTCATCACTTCCAATAGCTTTGACTGCAAGTCCATTTCTTCATTGTGTCTCACCAAATACGGGTCTCCTTAAACGAAGACAAATGGGTCTGTCAGGTCAAGAACCGTGAGACAAGTCTTTATGCCCGGTCCTCCAAGGGAGAGCCGTACCACACAATCACCGATGATTGGTAGTTCTTGGTTATCGCCCACCAACACCTTTCCTTGTCGCGGGGTGTTTTTTAAACCAATGGAACTCAAGAATGAATTTCTCACAAATGAATCTTCAGCCCCCGTATCGCCAAGGATTTAGGTTGGTGCTCCAATGACAACTCCTCAAAACTTCATGGTCATGTTTGCACTAGCCTTCCGTACAAACAAGCTCACTGGCGGCTTTGCCTGCAAGTGGTAAATTTGGTAGGCATAGGAGCTTTGATGTAGCTCCATTGTGTTGCCCACCTTTTCCCACATGTGATGACCATGAGTAAAGGTTGCAAGAAACCTCCTGTCTTTCAGTTGTGACATGTCACTTCCTTCATGCATAGGCACATCGATCGTGACTGCAGCCAATGACTGCGTCTCATGAGCTTGTTGTGCAACTTTGATGATGCCAGCCATGTTTTTCCTTGGTAACTACAACAAGGCATGAACGGTTGTCAAGATTCTCCTTTGAAGCGTACATTAGTGGACGAGAACAGCTGGACTAAAGAGGTTCAGATTGCATGAATGATGAAAGCATTGCTGACAAACATTTCGATGCCAAGAACTCAAATTGCTTTCCATCGTCATCCACAAACATAAATATTCTCTCATTGTCCATGTCTTCAAGTCCCTTGGGCAGTCGTCCGCCATCTACTCCTTGGGATGGAAAAAATCCTATTGGAATCCACGTGGCTCCATACCAGGATGCTCGTAACCCTCGATGTCATTTGGCACACGAGAGCATCTAAGGCCATGCTGTCGCCCCCGCACTCGGATCCTCTAAACAGATCCAAAGGCTAGCTACTGCTGCCTTCAGGTGCACGACCAAAAGCACCCTTGCCTCCTCGGGTTCCAGCTTTTTGCCCGCCCGGAGCCCCCGCTGGTGCTCCACCACCGCCCCCCTGAACAGGACGCACACCATCCTGGTGATGTCCCAGCATCCCTCGTCGGTTCAAGACCGCATGAGGCCTGTTTCCTGTCCTTGGCAGGCAGCTGGCCCCTGTGGAGGACCATGTTGCTGACATTGTGAGCAATTCCGTGCAATTTCCCCTGGTTCATTGCACTCCCTACAGGTGAAAGTGCCACTTTGATGAGGCTTCTGATCCTAGAAGCGAGCCTTCTTGGGTTGTCCAATTTTTCCTTTGAAGGGACGTTTTCTTTCGCCATTCCCAAGGAGGCTTGGAGCCTCATTCCTTGTTGTATGCACTGGAGTCGATGTATCCCACAAGGCCGAGTTCAAATTGTACGTCTCAAGGACGTACTTTGTCATTGCTCGCAGGCTCGTCCATTGCTTGTGGTCCTCATCAGTCATGCAGTGGAACTTCAGTTGTTGGCTGGTCAACCCATTCAAGAACAATGTGATCTTTGCCTCCTCTCTCATGTGTCACGGCTGGACACGCTGGGCCGTGTTATAAATGTGATCCACATACCGGCTCAGGGTCAAGGTCCCTTGTTTGAACTTCTCCAGTTCAATGTATGTTTCTTGCGAGTCGATACGGTAAGAGAAAAACTATCCTATTCGTTCCTCGAACTCCTCCCATGTGGGGTTTCCCTCCTGATTCGTTGTAAACCAAATCTCTGCAAGTTGCTCAAATTGCTCACGGTTCACCGCCAACATCCCATGTGCCCCCCAGTCGTCCAAGGGGATCTTTCTCAGATGCATTTGGATTTTACATCCCTTCAGCCATGTGTGCACATTCGACTTTCCATCGTATCTGTCAGCCGAGTCAAACATGGACCGGCTTGTCAAGCTTGCTACTGGTAACCCACTATTGGTGGTAGGCTGCATTGTCTCGCGCTAGTTGGCGGCCGAGCTCGCTTGCTGACTTTTAGCTTGAATCTGTTTCTGGTGCTCAGAAGCACGTTCAGCCACCTCTCCTGCTGCATGAACCGCTTCTGCCTCATGAATCTGTGCCACTCCATGCTGCTTTGCTTTTAGCATCTCTCGAGCGGTGACTTTATCTTCAGCGTGATGCAAGGTAATAGCAAGCTCTCTGTGGAGTTTGATGTTCTCCTCTAAGAGTTTGTGGTTCACCGTGTGAGCTTGGCTGAAATTTGTCCCGAGGGAGACAACCATCTTCTCGTGGCTGTATACCATGTCACCGATGATGTCCACGACGATGTCGTAGTCCTCGCACCTCAGGTTTTCTTTCTGTATGTTCACACCTTCTTCAGCCTCGTGAAGGCAGATCCATCACGCTTTGAGGAAAGTGTGATGGATACTTGGAGAGCCAGCAAGGCCCATACAGCGGAGGTTGTTCCTTTCAATTGCGTGTAGGTTTGAAGTGTTGTGTCGTTTGTCAATATCTCCACGCACAGGGTCGGTTGTCTCAAGCTCTTGCCTTGCAGCTTCAACACGGATACCATGAGTTGGAGGTGACTCTCCTCCCCCATTGTCCAAGTTGTCAACAAAATGAACACGCCTTCCAACCGGGGGATGGTAGTGCTTGCCTCTTTATACGTCTCGTGTCTGTCGTCCTCAAGTTGTTGCTCATCCCTCTCATCATCGACGATGCCATTTTCTTCAAGCTTGAGGGAAGTGTCGGCTTCCTCTTCTTCAGCTACACCATCGTCACGTTCCTTGTCACTTGTCACCTCATCCTCGACCAGTGCTTCATGTGGCTTTGTAGGATTCCTGATGTTGACTTCACCAACCACCACGTTGGAAGGCTATTCATCTTTCGTTGTTGGATGTGAAGAAGGCGCGTGAGTTTCTTTGAGAGCCTCTTGCTCAAGATCCTCGTGGGTCTCTTCACGTTTCTCGGTTGTCTCAAAGACCAAGTGCTCATGGCTATCTTCCACCTCAAACGTGTACGGTGGCAAACCATGGGGGTGATCAAGAGGTTGCCCCCAACGGGTCACATGGTACTCACCTGGATGCCTGCCCTTTTCCCCATCCCAATGACGTGACAGAATTAGGAAGGGATCATTCGTTCCCCTCCGAAATGTGTGGCAGACCGGGGAGTGACCCTTGCACTTCCCTTTTGGGGCCACCTTTGGAGGCGGACCTCCAAAGAGCATGGATAAGCCGGTAGCCCGAGCGGCCATGACTTCAGTAATCCTAGTATCTCACGACCCCTCTTCAAGATTGTAGCCAGAGTGCACGATTGCCTTTTGACAATGCCACGCACTTCAAGCCCGCTTTACCTCTCTCTCTCTCTCTCTCTCTCTCTCTCTCTTTGNCTGCCCGTGTCAACTTCACCATTCATCCGCCCTGTTCACATGCCCGCCATACAACCACAGAGCTGCCCATTTCACTAGTCCGTTTCCCTTGCTCGTTTCACTTGCAAGCTTCCCTTGTCCGTTTCACTTACCCGTTTCTTGTGCCCTTTTCAACCTGCAACTTTTTTGCCAGCCTTGTTCACCGCCCGCCCCACGTTTATGCACTCACGTGCAACCCCAGGGCCCCAAGGGTCCCTGGGGTTGGGGTTTTGTTTGAGGTTTTGCAATTCAGGTTTTGTCTTTACGGTTTTGTGGTGGATGCTTTGTGGCTGACGATTTGTGCTCAAGCTTTTGTGCTGAAGGTTTTGTGCTTGAGGTTTTATGCTCGAGGTTTTGTGCTTGAGGTTTTATGCTCGAGGTTTTGTGCTTGAGGTTTTATGCTCGAGGTTTTGTGCTTGAGGTTTTATGCTCGAGGTTTTGTGCTTGAGGTTTTATGCTCGAGGTTTTGTGCTTGAGGTTTTATGCTCGAGGTTTTGTGCTTGAGGTTTTATGCTCGAGGTTTTGTGCTTGAGGTTTTATGCTCGAGGTTTTGTGCTTGAGGTTTTCTGTTTGAGGTTTTGTGCTTTGAGGTTTTCTTTTCTAGGTTTTCTTTTTGAGGTTTTCTTTTTGAGGTTTTCTTCTTGAGGTTTTCTTTTTGAGGTTTTCTTTTTGAGGTTTTCTTTTCGAGGTTTTCTTTTTGAGGTTTTCTTTTCGAGGTTTTCTTTTTGAGGTTTTCTTTTTGAGGTTTTCTTTTTTAGGTTTTCTTTTTGAGGTTTTCTTTTTGAGGTTTTCTTTTGGGGTTCTGTGTTTTAAGGTTTTGTGTTTGACGTTTTGTGGGTAAGGATCAAAGCTCTGGTGCTCAAGGTTGAGAGGTTGAGTCTCTGTATTAGTCATTCATGGTGTTGTGTTAGTCATTCATGGTGTTGTGTTAGTCATTCATGGTGTTGTGTTAGTCATTCATGGTGTTGTGTCAGTCATTCATGGTTTTGTGTTAGTCGTTCATGATTTTCCGCTGTTTGTATCTCTCTCTCTCTCTCTCTCTCTCTCTCTCTCTCTC
>SZWC01002217.1:153108-194655 GCA_023375785.1 Penium margaritaceum
AATACCTTGGAGCACATGTGCATGTTTTCGAACGTGAAGGGCCTTCTCACATGCAGAAATCCATGTCGTCCACCGTTGAATATGTGAATGAAGCAGACGTTCGGTTCACTGTTGCAACATCACTACATTCAACCACCCTGTGGTCACTGGAACGGACCTGGTTTGCCGTTCACAATCCACCGCTGGACTTGTGGGGGTAGTGTATGGATCCATCCAATAATGTCGCACATGGGGCACAAGGGCACAGGCCTGGCCGAAGCCTGTGCAGGAACCGGATGAATGACCGTGCCTTCTTCAAGTTCGTCTTCAGCATCATAGAACACTTCTTCGGGAGTGAACTCTGATGGAAAACCCATATGAAATGGTTCTGGGCAGGTGCTGTAGTACACATGGACCTGTAAACGCCTCCATTCTGTGTCCAACCTCGACAGCAAGTAACAAGTACTAGCTCCACAAAGAAAAGAAGTCAGAAGAGGTACTGCTCCCGGGAATACCGTGCAATCCATGTTGAAACAAGGACAATGAAAGAGAGTTATACAAATGACTGTCATCTCGCTTTTGTACATTGCACACGTCATTGTGGCTCGTCTGTGAAAGTAGTATTAATCAACTGTGTTCATTACTACGTAATGCAACACCGGTACCTTGAGTTTAATCACACTCCCTAAACGGCCAGTACGACTACATGGATTGGGGATGGATGTTGACACACGATGTGAAAGCACTAGCCTAAACATGACAGAGACAACTGACACAAGCACACAACATTGTTTAGCTCAGACGTAGGCAACACACTGGCCAAGTAGAGCAGAGTGTCAGCCAAGGCTTCGTCAGACTTGTTCTTCCTTCCACGCTTGGTCTGAGTTCATGGCATGCTTCCCTGCACCCCTGCATAGAGACATGAAATTGTAGTTACGAAATGCATGTCCGTGTATGCATGACTTGCAGAGTTGCACAACACAATGCAGACAACACTACTTCAATGTCTCACCTTAGATTCTGAGAGCATCCAAGCCTCTTATGTCGTCGTGCCGGACGTCCTGCTCACCTTCATCATCAGCCTCGTCTTCATCCCCCTCTTCTCCTGCGTCTTACTCTCCATGTTCCTCCATTCCACCATGCTCCTCCATGAACCTGGCACTTTCAGCGTCGTGCTGTTCCTGTGTCAGCACTCCGGTCTGTGGCTCCGCCACATACCCTAGGGAGTCGTCACTGCCACTGTCGGACACGTTGTCGTCGAAGTCATCTGCGGCTGCCTCACCAACCTCGTCGTCCGTCGACGACCCCCTGGGTTCACCCTCCAGGTCGTAGTCGGACGCGTCACTGTCGTCCGTAGCTGCCCCTTCGTCGCGCCCTGCCCGTCCCTCTCTCGCAGCAGGAGCACCTATAGTCCCTGCTGCTGCCTCTCTCTCTGCTCGTAGTGCAGGTGCCGCTTTGTGAGGCCGTGGTGCAGGTGGGTTTGGACAGCTCTTTTTCGTGTGCCCCTTGCGGCCACACCTCGGGCAGATGAAGTTGCGTTTCCGCATCGGCGCACGCTCCATGCGAGCGCTCCTCGGACGACCGCGGCCACGCCGCGGACCTGGCTGGCCCCAGCGTGGCGGCGAAGGTTGGTTCAGTCCGGCTGGACTCAGTGTGGGCATAGGGTTTTCGTACGTGAGGCTCCAATACAGCACTGACTGTCCGCGGCTGACGTGCGCAGTCGGGTCCACACCCACCTCCATCATGAGCGCACAAGCATGCTGGCATGGCTGGCCAAACTCCCGCCACCGACGACAGTCACAGGTTCCCATGGCCAGGTTCACGTGCCGGAGCACATGAGTGGGGCCACGAACCATTGCCGACGACGGCCCCTCCATGACCACATCGTAGTCACGTGCAACNCCACACCTCGGGCAGATGAAGTTGCGTTTCCGCAGCGGCGCACGCTCCATGCGAGCGCTCCTCGGACGACCGCGGCCACGCCGCGGACCTGGCTGGCCCCAGCCTGGCGGCGAAGGTTGGTTCAGTCCGGCTGGACTCAGTGTGGGCATAGGGTTTTCGTACGTGAGGCTCCAATACAGCACTGACTGTCCGCGGCTGACGTGCGCAGTCGGGTCCACACCCACCTCCATCATGAGCGCACAAGCATGCTGGCATGGCTGGCCAAACTCCCGCCACCGACGACAGTCACAGGTTCCCATGGCCAGGTTCACGTGCCGGAGCACATGAGTGGGGCCACGAACCATTGCCGGCGACGGCCCCTCCATGACCACATCGTAGTCACGTGCAACTGCGGAGTTGTGAAGCAGGCGTTTTGCGGGAGCCGGGGCAAGCAGCTCGCTACACTTGGCTATCTGCTCGCGACGCTGCGCCATGATTCCCTGCACGAAGTAGTACACCTGCAGGAAGCTGTAGAACGGGAACAGCTTGCACAAGCTCTTCAGACGAGCGTTCAGCGACTATGACGCATTGCTGGTAATGTGCCCCCCGCGAGGCACGGGGTACATGTAAGACGTCCATTTCTGCAGTGGTATGCCACCGTTTCCGTCTCGGCCTGGGATGAGGTAGTCCGTAGCTCGTTCTCTCACTGCCCGCAGATGACGTGCTGCCCGGTAAAACTGCTCGTGTGTCAGTGCCTGCGCGCACTTGTATGCCTAGTATGCCGCCTTCTTGTCGTACTTCTCTTGAACGTTTCTGCGAAGATGCCATGCACAGTAAGTGTGTGTTGCGCCCGGCAAATGTCTTGCAATCGCTTTCGCTAGTCCAGCTTCACGGTCCGACACAATGACTGCGCCTGCATTAGAAGCGGAGGGGTAAGCTCGAGCCAGGTGCTCGCAAAACCACATCCATGTCTCGTTGTTCTTACTTGAGACCAGAGCCCACGCCATCGGGCATGCGTGGTCGTTTGCATAAAAAAACAGCACGACCAACATGACCTGTTTGTGGCCGTTCTTCAAAAACGTTCCATCCATTGTCATGATTCTCCTGCTATACTCCCAGCCAAGGCGGGTGGCGCCAGGGGTCACAAAGGCCCACTTGAACTTGTTTTGTGCGTCCTGCTCCGCCACAGCATGCGTTGCCGGGTCAACACGTTTGAGCTGCATGGACACATAACGACAGTGTCACAACTATGAACTGGAAAATGAGTACAAAGATGACGGACAACGTGACGAACCATGCCACGTACGTGGCGGGACGTACCTCCTGACACAAGGCTGGAAACATGGCCCATGATTTCGCCTTCTTGTGACCCATGTGGTAGGCCTGGGCCATTGTTCTAGCACGGTACAGAGTACTGTTGGCCACTTGAATACCCGATGCCTCCTTGATGATGGCCCTGAGCGTGGCAGGAGGCGTTGTCGGATCCCACGCCATTTGCTGCGAGATGTGCCGGGCAATCCAACGTGTGGTACGGGCGGGGATCCCGCGGCCAATAGTCGGAGTGCAACAGTGGCCCTTTGTCACGTGGGACAGCTTCACCACCCCAAGCTTGGAAGAGACAACTGCGCGTACGTGCCAAGCGCAACCACGTCTGACGGCCTTCACGCAGCGCACGTCAATCCGTCCGGGCTCGCTCCGCACCCACTGAAGCCCAAAGCGGTTCGACACCGTGTAGTCTTCTATGGCCGCTCTACAGGCCGCCATGTTGCGAAACTTCTTGCCCTCCACCATGTCGTCACCATCTGCCTTCCTTTTCTTCGTCGTAGAATCGGGCGAGCTCTCGGACGTGCCTACAATAGGAGACAATGGGCATAACGCAAAGCATAGTCGTCAGTTGGGAGTGGGCCGGAAGCTGTCGAAGAACAAGATGTGAAAACGATGTTATGCAAACACTGGGTACGCAAAGACAACTATGTGCCCTACAGAAGGGCCAGAGCAGGCGTGCAATACAAGACAACAATGAAGCAAGTAAAACCCGGGACACACAAATTACCAGTGGAGGCACTAGGACAAATGACACGGTGCCTTGCCCACGATTGTGTGTAAGGAGGAGCCTCGGTCTGCTCCGGGGAGCGTGGCTCCATTCGAAACAACCGCATGCTCTCGGCGGCCTCTTCGTCGAAACGTCTTTCCCATTCCTCATAATCACGGTCTCTGTTCAGCCAGAAGAAGACTTCTTCCTCGGCACCTGATTGACGGATGAAATCGTGGTGTGCCGTGAACTGCGGCAGCGCTGGAGGAGGCGCTGGCGGAAGACCATGCTCCACAGGGCGATAGGNACACACAAATTACCAGTGGAGGCACTAGGACAAATGACACGGTGCCTTGCCCACGATTGTGTGTAAGGAGGAGCCTCGGTCTGCTCCGGGGAGCGTGGCTCCATTCGAAACAACCGCATGCTCTCGGCGGCCTCTTTGTCGAAACGTCTTTCCCATTCCTCATAATCGCGGTCTCTGTTCAGCCAGAAGAAGACTTCTTCCTCTGCACCTGATTGACGAATGAAATCGTGGTGTGCCGTGAACTACGGCAGCGCTGGAGGAGGCGCTGGCAGAAGACCATGCTCCACAGGGCGATAGGCGCATTGCTGAGGTGGTCGTGCGGCGGGCCGTACCGCAGGTCGTCCCGCAGGTAGTGCAGTGGGCGCTGCACCGGGTCGGGCCACAAATCGTGCAGCGGGTGGTGCAGCGGGTGGTGCAGCGGGCGGTGCAACGGGTGCAGCAGCGGATACAACAGCGGGTACAGCAGCGGGTGCTGCAGCGGGAGAGGCAGCGGGTGGTGCTGCAGATGGTGCCGCAGGTCGTGCAGCTCGTGGTGGCGCAGGACGTGCAGCGGGACGTGCAGCAGCTGTCGGGTCATCGGGAAGTGCAACCGGCGGGGCCACACCCACGCCTATGGGGCGCCACCCCGCAGCCGTCGGTGGGTTCGGCCGTTGAAGGTTACGCCGCCTTGGGTCTGAAGAACCGGACAGAGTTGTGGCGGCTGTTGCCGGCGAGGCCACATGACGGGGAGGTACCTGCCGTGGCACGCGAAACTTAGCCGCCACGAGCAAGCCCCCCTGGCCGGTGGAGACCGCCCGTCCTCGTGTCAGAGGGCCACGCGGTTGTGAGAGCACAGCAGTCGTAGGACGCAATGCCTGGGCACATGAGATCCGTGTGCGATGGGGCGGCTGTGTGGGATCTGCGCGGACCGGACTGGTGGAGGCAGATGCCTCCTCCCTCCGGGCACTGCCCCGGGTCTGGGACGCCATGGCGCGAAGAATGGGTACATTGGCATTTTCTCAACACAATATATTCCTGACGTACCCTGCACATGAACTCACCTTGCTTGATGAGGAGAGAGAGCGCCATGTTGTCGCTTCGCCGCGAACACACGAAACCCTTGCATAGCCGCACCTCGGCGCTGCACAGGCTGAAATGACACACTGGGGGGGGGGGTGTCGCTAACTCCCCGTCCATGCTCACGCTCACTCTCAGTTGTGCCAACGCATGTGAAGGACCATCTGCATGCCAGCATACATGGACAGGTTTTGCAACCAAGCCGCGTGCACTACACACGTGCGACAAGGGTCACAGGTCACTGGTGCCCCTCCATTTGCGCACGTGCAGGTTCGGCAGCCAGGCGGGCATCTGGGCATGCAGGCAGTGTTTCATATGACTTATTGTTTAATAGTGTACGCAACGTCAGCATGGCAAAGGAGAACCAATGTAGAAGGCAGCGGACGACCTATAATCTTATGGAAAATCAAGTACCCCTTCCTACGCGACCTGGATGAACAGCGAACCAAGTTTATGTGAGTATATGTAGACAAACTTACAGTCGCATTGAAGGGCATGCAGCGTCTCGTTGTACGGACTGCGGAAATAAAAGGCGAAAATCGAATTCACAGGATGAAAGGTAACATCGTGCCCACGATGCAACGCATATAACGCAGGTGCCGGTACTCCTTGATAAGCGAAAGTACCACGGGTAGTTGGTTGCTTTCCTGTACATCGACGGGCGGCTGGTTGCTTTTCTTCGGAGCGACGGGCGGATCGTTACTTTTGTTCGGAACGACGGGCGGATGAGAGTCACACTTTGTGTTTTATGGGTATCTGGGCTATTTCACCCAATCGTAATAGGGGGTTTGCGCGTCGAAAAAAAAAAACGAAAAAAATGGGTCATCGCTCGATCGCGATCTCGCGAGGGATCGAGGGTCGCGATCGAGCGATGGTCACATGACTCTCCTCACCATGCTCGATCAGCGACGCATGTCGCTGATCGCGCATGGCAAGGGAGCCGGATTCGTCGTTGTTATATTTTAAACTTCTGGAGATGGGGGACATGAAATTCCGCACTTGGATATGGGGTGGTCAGCCCTTCGGGAATGTGGATATTAGAGCTATTTCGCCCTTTTTTAAATGTGCATTTTACTGAGATCATTGAACTTTTGTGCCCCTTTAAGGAAGGAGATTGGCATGACAGGTCGAGATCCTCAACTCAAGGGTATTTCTTTCAGAATATCCAAGCATGTTTCCTCATCCGCTAGTCGACATCGCGACGAGGAGTTGAAGTCGGAGGCCAAAGGTGCGGCTCATGGGATGCTAGTGCGAGAAGCTATTTCAGATTTTAAGGATATTGCATTCAGACAGGGTTTTAGCATTTATCACTGTGATATTGTTTCTCTCACGTCTATATTCTCCAGGGTAGGATTTTTTTTGCCCAACATGTTGACTGTTTTGTGTCTACAAATTTTGTCAGAGTTTAGCATTTACAAGAAATAAACGTTTTCTCTCAGGCTTCGATTTTTTTTTTCATGTGAAGAAATGCAATACTCTCACAAACTCGTATGGATCTCATCAATTACATTTCGTACTTCTCCATTGAGTACCACGGTACTCATTCTGTACCGTGGGAGAACGCGACCTTCAAACAAAGGTATACCATGTACCACGGTACTCTCGAAATACCGCGGTACTTTACCAATACCATACATAACGCAGTGACGGTACCGGTATTGGTATTGAGCTGCCAGAAAACTAGGATACCGCGGTAGTCATACCGTGGTAATCTGGTACCGCGGTACTCAAGTACCGCGGTACTGAATAAAGCGGTATTGCAGCCCTGCCCCTAAAACACAAACTGACACTTATCTGCCTGTTGCTCGGAAGAAAAGAAATGATCTGCCCGTGGTTCGGAAGAGAAGCAACCATCTGCCCACCATTTGTCACAAAAGCAACCACCCGACCAGCCTTCGCAACTAAATCAACCTACCACCCACCCCTTTCTTCATGCTGGATCACAGCATGTGTTTTGGACCTGACATGGAAAGAAGTGCAATGGTGCATCCGTCTGAGACATAGTGAATGACAAAAATCATGTCATGCATCAATGCTTCATGGTATGTGGCGGGAACATGACATTTTGTTTAGTGTTTCTGGGTTTCTCAAGTATCTTCGGTGAAACGTTAGCATATGCGTTATTGAATGTACGTCATTGTCATATGCGTGAGTTTCTGTGCGATGTTTTCATATGCGTTGTTTTTTGTGTGACATTGTCATATCCGTTGTTTTGTGTGCCACATTGGCATATCAGCTATATAGTTCCAAGAACTGGGTACATCGGGACCGAACCCTATTTGCAAATGACGGGTTGACTTTGTATCACGTTGCACTTGCAAATGTAAGATGAAGACTAGGTATGGTGGTTGTAGTATACTTCGAAGGTGATGGTGCTGCTCGATGGACTGCTTCATTAGAAGACAACTACCGTAGTGGCACTCAAATTCGTTCACTTCTTAGAATGCAATTTTTTGCTATTCATATTCACCAAAAATGGGTACTTGTCAATTTTAAGTATGGTTGCCAAAGTGGGTTACATGAATGACTAGTGCTTGTCATGTTAACCCATTGGTCCGTACTCAACCCTGCAACCTCGCTAGTCAAACACCGAAATCCAAAGTTTGACTTGGAAATCTCGATCGGTCGTTGCATCGACCGTCGTTGGAGACTCGAGAGGCCTTTGAGAGTGCACGAGGCTAGGTTGACATCTGAACCTTGTTGCTGTGTCAGTCTTGGTGACCTCTGGACTTGACGCCACTCACTTGCACGCACAACGTGGTGGCCCACAACTACCTTGGCACACTCAGTTTCCCTTTTCACACCCCAGTGTGCTCACAGTAATTTTCTCGGTGGCCAGCTCCCGGAGCTCGTTTTATCAGTGACCTTGCTTTTGCTTTTTCATCTTGATTTTGTGTAGGGCTGCTTTCAATGCTTCCGCTACTTCTTTCGGTTCGTCATTCTGACAACCGAGCAGCCCGTACTGAACCCGGGACCTGACTCTCTCTGGCCTGGAAGGTAGGGACAAATTAGTTGCTATTTCCTGCATCCTAGGTGACAAGCTTGCACAGAGGTGCACGCGCATTGCCTAGGCGAGGGAGGATATCTATCTCCCTTGCTCACTCTTGTTATCATCTCCCATTTTACTCTTTCAAGTATATCTTTGCCGTCGCTCACCCATTTGAATCGGATGAGGTACCTCTATTCCCACGCCTCCTTCTGCACCAGCACCTGCGTCTGCTGGCACTCCTGTCTCTGTATCTGATCCAGTCTCGCCCACTCCCTACGTCGACTGGTACTCCTGCCTCAGTGTCAGGTCCAGTCTTGCCTGCTCCGGGTGTCACACCCAGCCCCGTGTTCCCCACACACGCATCTCCTCGCACGGCATCTCCGGCTGCCTCGTCTCAGCCCTCACCAGCTGTGGTCGTACCTGTCCCTATGGTCGCACGTGTCCCTAAGCCTGAGGTGCGTCCCTCGACCTCAGGTTACTCCCGTGAGCCCGGTGGCCGTCTTGGACCACTGGATTCCGGAGCTCAGCGAGCGTTGGGCCCCGGACCCAGGCGCTCCTCTCGCAGCATCGCGAGTGGTGACCCCGGCACAAAGGCCCTAGGCCTGTGTTGTGATTTGTGACGTTCTTGTACAGTTTACTGTGACCACTTGGCCATGTCCATACTCGTGCACATCCCTCAGGCGGGCCTTGGTGACACCGGTGCGACGACTGGCGGCGGACTACCGGCTTGGAGCTGGCCGACTACCGTTCCAGAGCCCCAGATGCTGCCGGGACTCTCTGCTGTCTTCTCTACAGCTTGTAGGCATCTTTCGGCGGACTGGCCATGAGCCCTATTTGCATGTTTTTGCATTGTATGTCCACCGTCTGATGATGGCTGGATGCATGTGACCAGTCGTAGCGTCCGTCTTTTGATCATGCACGTCTAGGTTCAGACGACATAGCATTCTGACATGTGTGCGCATAGTTACGGCCAAAACAGTGGTTTTGGGCCGGTTTTTAGGACAGCTCTTGGACTGCTGCGTGCGACACCCGCCGTGCGCCGCGGCAGGTACTTATGCCTTGGACCTGTCATTTGTTATTTCTCTCTGCAATAATATTCAGTTTGAGTTTCCTGACACTCTGTTCGTGTCCCAACCTTGACCCTTGCAGTTTTGTCTCTAACTTGTGACTGTTGTCACACGCTGACCTGGTGCTGACGCCTAGTGTCGCGCCAAGTGGTTAGGAAGGCTCTAGGAAACTTCTCATGGTATCAGAGCAACTAGCCAGAGCTTGTTGTGCTGCACAGCAGAGATGCAGCAACCGCAGCAGTACTGAGCAGCAGAAGCGGCAACAGCATACAACAGGAGCAACAGGTCTTGGGAGGACCCACCAACCTGCGCCATTGCAAGGCGTAGGCCGCAACACCTGCGCGACAGAGGAGTCATGCAGGAGGGGTGCGGCAGTGTAGCAGCACGCCAGCGCAGCAGCGCCATAGCAGCTGTCCAGCAGCGCCATAGCAGCTCTCCAGCAGCGTAGCAACAGTGCTGGGAGTTTTGACCACAACAGCAGCAGCAGCAGCAGCATCGGCGGCGGCATCAGAAACATCAGCAACAGTAGCCGCCAAAGTGGCTTGAGGCCATTGCCATCAAGCTCGAAGGCAGCAGCAGCAGCAGCAACAACAGCAGCGTGCGCCACCGCTGCCCCTGTCCGTGCAACTTTCTAGAAGCCGCACGGACGTGGAGGAGCCGCGGACAAAAATCGCGTCAGGCACCACCTCCCCGTCGGCACGAGCTTGCCCTGGCTTCAAACAAACGCCGTTTTTGGCGTTTGAGGGTGCGTTGGGTAGCTCTTCTCTCAAGCTCTCCAGAGCTACTATTCACGCTCAGTTTCGTGCTCTGTCGCCACCAGCAAAGACTAAAGTGCAACTCAGATTTGTTTTCTGCTGAAATTCGGTCAAAACAGGGAAAAGTGACGTTTTGCAACTTTTTCCAAACTTTTGCGACCGAAAATTTCACCATCATGTTCAGCATATTCAGGAGCCCCTGTGGTCCAAATTTCGCTTGATTTGGACACCCTTGAATGCTTAGTGCCGAAATTTTTAAATTTCAGCACTTAGCCAAATTATGGCCGTCAGCACCATACCTAGCCAATGTTTTGGCCGGACAGTCAAAAGTTGCCAGCGTCTCAAATCCTCGAGAAACGCTGATGGTTTTGAAGTCCGACAAACTTGACCTGTCGCCTCATACTGAGTTGCGACATGAGCCTGTCCGACAACGAGGAGAAGGGACCAGGCGACCCCTCCTCCTCTTCGTCTGGTATACTGAGTCCACGCTCGCAGGCCATGGAGGACCCGTGAAACCAGTAGGATGAGATGTGTTGCCTCCAGAGAGAGCAGACTGACGCTATCCGCACGCTGACTGAGCTTCTGCGTCCGTAGTCCACGACTCCTCAGCGGGTTTTTGAGGGTGCTGCCGGCATCACAGTCTTTACCCAGCAGTCAGCTCAGGCACCCGTGACTGGCGCTCGACCTGTCCCACCACCTGCTGACCTCCTGGATGACGAGCCTCTCATGCCAAGCATTACGGATGATTCCCCGGCTCAGGAGATTCGAGTTCTTCAGGAGCGCCTCCGTCAGCTGCAGATGGGCACCCGATCTCCTCTGTTTTCCCCGATACGATTGTCACCTGACTACCCCGGTGACCATCCTCTTCCACGAGTCTTTCCTGTCTCTCGTCCTACTTAGCCTGTGGTTACTCTCCCCACGGAGCGGCAGCCCAAGGATTTTGAGGCACCACCTCCATGGTACAACAGTGAGGATGGCTTCGATTACTGGGAGATCCTGTTTCAGGTGTGGGCTACTTCTGAGAGAGTGTGGCCTTACTACCACAGCCGGTACCAGTCCACGGACCAAGCACAGGTACTGACAACAGCCTGGGCCATGCGCGGACTCCTCTACGCCATGCCACACGAGACTGTCGTTGACTTCCGCCCCTTCCTTGGCGAGGCCGGCACAGGCACCGGGTCGATCCCCATGGAGGTTGGGATCTGGCCTTATCCCTGGTGGCCGTAGAAACGCACGCCACTGGTGCATCACACATTCGTGCTTTCCATTTACTATGTCAGGGGCCTGCGGAGCCTGCAGCGGATTACTGGCGACGCGCCATGCGCATCTACACGAGCTTGGGGACCTCAAGAGGCACAACTGTAGGCGCTTCGTACGATTATGCTCGGAGTTTGCCTCGAGTACACGGACATCTTCACATGGTACAGCAACGCTGTCCTCGAGCCCTTCTCAGCCACTCTGCAGCTGCTTCCTTAGGCGTATCAACTCTTCCTTTAGGTGACCTCAGCGCGCGAGGCAACCGTAGCCCATCAGGAGACCTCCCTCGCTGTAGCAACCATCGCATCACCACCATCTTCCCTCCTGCAGTCTCCCTCTTCCTCCTCCATCACTTCCTTATCTTCCTCTTCCTCTTCAACCCCGTCTATACCCACGCAGACACAGGGCGATGCAGGACCCGCCCAGGGGAAGAAGAAGAATAGGAAGCGTGGATCAGGTCAGCAGCACTCGTCATCTAGTGGTAACAGTGGCCGTTCTGTGCACCGCAACAACTGTGGAGATGCCCATCGCTACACCGAGGGCCAGCAGCCGCTCGACTGGGCGCGACTCACTCGTGGGCTCCAGATTGCTCATGCTCTCCGTTCCATGTCTGGCACATCACCCGCATCCTGCTCTGGACGCGGGGCGGCCACAACTCCAGCTGTTCCTGCCTCGTCACCGACGAGCAGCAGCGATCCAGACCCGCGCGACCACACCATCGCCGAGCTTCGCCACCTTTTGGCGCTCCGCTTTCAGGGAGGTGAGAGTGTGTTGTCATCGTTGGGTGGTTCACAGACTGTTTGTTTGTCTGTTCCTATGGCTCGTGATGATGCGTGTGGGGGAGCACAGTCAGCAAGTGATGATGATGGGCCTGACTGCACCGAGTGGATTCATGAGTCTCATCTTTGTGTTGTGCGTCGTTCCTCCCCACTAACAGCTCAGCGTCCCTCCGATGTCGAGTATTCCATTGCTCGTTGTACAGTGACGTCCTCCAGTCGTGACTTTGGTGGCACTTGGATCATCGATTCTGGTGCCATCCATCACATGACGTGCCGTCGTAGTGAATTTGTTGTTCTCTGCCCTGTCACGTCTGTCCGTTCCGTTCGTACAGGCTCTGGTCAGTCCTTGCCAGTCCATGGTGTTGGGGTTGTATACTTCGATGGTCTGTCCGGCCCCTTGTACCTTTCCGACGTGTTGTTTGCGCCTGATCTTGAGCTCAGCTTGCTTTCTGTGCGTGCCTGCACCTTGATGGGTCTCTTTGTGGAGCATACCGCTGACTCAGCGACTGTGACTGCTAGTGATACCCGTAGTGTCGTCCTGCGTGCTTCAGTCATAGATGATCTGTATCGCATCGCTCGGCCCTCCTCTCCTTGCTCTTCCTCCTCCTCCGGTCATGTCATTGTCATTGGTGCTCTATCTCCAGAACACCAGTGGTTGCTTCATCGCCGTCTGTGTCACGTGGGCTCCGACACTGTGTTGAAGCTCATTTGGACATAGCCCGCTCTCGGTCTTGAGGTGGCTTCTTTCGAGAAGCCACCCAAGACTGACTGTCTTTTTTGTGCTCAGGGGAAGATGCACCGGTGCACCTACCCTGACTCTCGTTCCCAAGCGCTTCGGCCTCTTGAGTTGGTTCACTCAGACCTTCTCGGCCCTTTCCCGATCGAGTCTCTGTCCGAGAGGGGCCGGTATGTTCTGACTCTGACTGATGACTTTACCCGGATGCGATGGGTCTACAGTCTTCGTCAGAAGAGCAACGCCGCCCTTGCGGTTTGACTCTGGCTAGTGATGGCTGAGCGTCAGTCCCGCCACACGCTACATACCTTCCACTCGGATCGTGACGGCGAGTTCCTTGACGAGATGGACTCCTTCTTTGCTGAGCACGGGATTTTTCACCAGGTCTCCGCTCCTGCTACCCCCCAATAGAACGGTGTATCTGAGCGCTGGAACCGCACCATGGAGGATGCGGTTCGCACCATGCGGTCTGAGTGCGGTCTCCCAGAGTCTTTTGTCTTTGAGGGTTTCGCCTACATGACTTTGGTCTGGAACCGCCTCCCGCACGGTCTGCGTCCGGACCATGTTACACCGTACGCTAGCGAGCACCTCTCATCAGGCTGATGTGTCCGCTCGAGCCCCCACTTGGTCTGCGGCCCTTGATGATCCGGTGATCATTGCCGACCATCCAGAGATCTCGCCTGTATAGCTTGTTTCACCCCCAGTTTCAGGTCCAGTCTTGCCTGCTTTGGCTGTCACACCCAACCCCGTGTTCCCCACACATGCATCTCCTCGCACGGCATCTCCGGCTGCCTCGTCTCAGCCCTCACCAAATGTGGTTGTACCTGTCCCTGTGGTCACACCTGTCCCTGAGCCTGAGGTGCGTCCCTCGACCTCAGGTTACTCCCGTGAGCCTGGTGGCCGTCTTCGACCACTGGATTCCGGAGCTCAGTGAGCGTTGGGCCCCGGACCCAGGCGATCCTCTCGCAACATCGCGAGTGGTGACCCCGGCACAAAGGCCCTAGGCCTGTGTTGTGATTTGTGACGTTCTTGTACAGTTTACTGTGACCACTCGGCCATGTCCATACTGGTGCAGATCCCTGAGGCGGGCCCTGGTGACACCGGTGCTACGACTGGCGGCGGACTACCGGCTTGGAGCTGGCCGACTACCATTCCAGAGCCCCAGATGCTGCCGGGACTCTCTCTTGTCTTCTCTACAGCTTGCAGGCGTCTTTCGGCGGACTGGCCATGAGCCCTATTTACATGTTTTTGCATTGTATGTCCACCACCTGATGATGGATGCATGTATGTGACGTCCGTCTTTTGATCATGCACGTCTAGGTTCAGACGACGTAGCATTATGACATGTGTGCGCAGAGTTACGGCCAAAATAGTGGTTTTGGGCCGGTTTTTAGGACAGCTCTTGGACTGCGGCGTGCGACACCCGCCGTGCGCCGCGGCACGTGTTTATGCCTTGGACCTGTCATTTTTTATTTCTCTCTGCAATTGTATTCAGTTTGAGTTTCCTGACACTCCGTTCGTGTCCCAACCCAGACCCTTGCACTTTTGTCTCTAACTTGTGACTGTTGTCACACGCTAACCTGGCGCTGACGCCTAGTATCGCGGCAAGTGGTTAGGAAGGTTCTAGGAAACTTCTCAGTCTTCTGTCACATTGTGTCCCTCACAGTGTGCTCTTCCACACAGTGTGTCACTAACGAGGTTATCTCATTCCAACATACAATGCGTAGCAGCCCCTTCTTCTAGGCTAGGTTGGGCCGGGTGGGGGCGAATAGATCCTGGCAATGTGGCAGCCCTGATCTCAGGGCTCTCACCACTCAGTACTCCGGCGGAGCCGGAGGTCGAACGCTGCCAAAATCTCGGCAACAGTCCTCTTGTCAGGGCTGCCATCTTGGTGGCGACAAACGCGCACACGAGTGACCGTCTGACCCACAACACCTCTCCATCGTGGCATTCTTCTCCACAGCCACATCACTCTGGCCGTGGCAACTTCACGTTGCGGATGCTCCCTTGTGCTCCTTGGGCTTCTTCGCCCATCCACCGGCGACGGTGCTGCCAGATCCATGGTAGCACCGTCCGTGGCCTTGGCTGTCATCGCCTTGTTCACGCCAATAGCCATCTTGGCTGGCCTAGCATCTCGCAACAGCAGCGGCCTTTCGTGCTGCACCTCGCAGCTCGCGCTGCACCTCGCGATGCAGCAGCATCCTTTCGCAGTAGTAGCAGCCTTTCGCACTGCAGCAGCAACCTCTCACAGCAGCAACAGCCTTCTGCGCTGCACCTCGCGCTGCACCTCACAACATCTCGCACCGTGGCAGCCCGCACCAGCAACAATATTCAATAGCAGCAGTAGCACTCAACAGCCGAGCTCGCGCCACTAGCCGTCGCGGCTGGCACAGCAGCTCACAACAGCAGCCTGCCGCGCAGCGTCTTGCGATCGCAGCTCGCAACAGCAGCAGCATTCGCAGCAGCACTCGTAGCAACACTCGCAGCAGCAGCATTCGCAGCAGCAACAACTTTTGTAGCAGTAGCACAAACGCCGCGGCTCCACCTTTGGCGCAGCCAGCCGTGGCTGGCCCCTCGAGCTTCGCGGTAACAAGCTCCGGGCTGCCAGGGCTGCTAAGCTGCGGACAACGCAAAAACAGAAACAGACCCAGGCTGTACTCGCGTCCCCTCCTTGGTAGCCCCTCTCGGGCCACCCCTGCATATTTCCACCTTTTAATTTTATCTTTGCTCCCTTTATGTTTTTATGTATTTTTCTCTTTATCTCTCTCTATTTCATCACTTCCCTTCAGTTCTCTTCTTACCCTCCGGGTCAACACCCAAACATCAGGGGGATTGTTCCACTGCCTCGGGAGACCAACAGTTGTGGGAGTAACCTTGGCCTCGTCAGATTTTCTTTTCGCTTCCTCATGTGCCAACCCCGGGGTCTTTCCCTGAGGTCTTGCACCCATTATTTTCTTTGTCACGATCTACCCATTTGCTTGCGACCCGGGTACCCGGGTTCTCATTGCAAATACCTGACACATCTCTTTGTTTCTCGGGTGGCACCGTGCACACTTGGACATGTTTTCCTCATACCCTTGGCTTCCTTATCTCATCGTTCTCAGTTTTCTCTCTTTTACCCTCCTCTCATTCGGTCAAGACCCGGGCACACGGAGTCTTGTCCCGGTGCTTTGGGAGACCTCTTTTCTCTAGTTCCTGTTCACTCACACTTTTTCCTTTTCTCTTTTATTCCATTCCACTTCCCTGTTGGACCTCCCTCCTTTCGGTCGCTACCCGGGCACGTGGGGTTTTGTCCTCGTGTCCCGGGGGACCCTGTTTCCCTTGTTTTTCTGACGGCATGGCTACTCCTGTGCTACCTCCGCCTGGGTCGGCGTGGGCCCCACCCCACGGGGCCCCATCTTTTTCCGGACCACCATCAGCATCTTACATCCCGCCTTCTTGGCTGTCCTCAACAGCTCGGTGCGATTTTCCATTCCTTCCTTCTCCGGCCGTTCCTGTGCCCTCGCCGCCAGCCACCGGCTCCTCCTTTGCCCCGCGTGCGAGCCCTCTGCTCCAGATCCCCGACCTTTTGTCCATCACATTGTGGCCTCCCGCAGCGTCCGCTCCTGACGTCCGTGTGGACCCGCGCACGACGTCTTCATACTCGACCTGTTCCTCACAGCCGCACCGCCTCGCGTCTGTCAAGGGTGTGAGTTTGGCGTTTGAGTCCATTGGTCACCCCTGTGAGTCGGATTGGTCTCTCCGGGGTGGATCGTCGAGTGCTCCTCATGTGGATGATACGTGGATTGAGGATTGGCAATGTCTTGCACGTCCGCATCTCTTGGCTGCTATTCTGGGTCATGCGTCATCCTCTAGTGCTTTCATCGGCACTGCAGTAGCCTGTCATGTTTTTGCTCCCGCACGTGTGTCCATTGGCTTTTGGATCATTGACTCGGGTTCCACTCATCACATGACCTTTTCACGCAGCGCCTTTGTGTCGTTGGGACCTGTCGAGAACGTTCATCACGTGCGTAGTGGTTCTGGCCAGCTTCTTCCTGTCCATGGTGTCGGTGTCGTGCGTTTTGTTGGCCCTATGTCTGATCTCTTCTTGTCCGATGTCTTGTTTGTGCCTGCTCTTGAAGTCAGTCTGTTGTCTGTCTCCACTCTCGACGATCAGGGTATGGAATTTGTCGCCTCTCGTGGTGTGGGCACTGTCATGCTACAGTCCTCTGGCTGCATCGTGCTTCGCGGTCTTCGTTGTGATCGGCTTTATCATGTGCCCCTGTTCGCGCCCGACCCTTCTGTTGCCGCTACCGCTCATGTGCATGTTGCTTCATTGCTCTTGACTGAGCACACACGTTTTTTGCATTGCCACCTCTCCCATGTGCACACTACTGCCATTCGTAGTCTTCTTCATCATCAACCAGCTGTTGGTCTTGACCCTGGCACATTTCCGGTTCTTTGCACCGCTGACCGCCTCTATGAACCGAGGAGCGCCCGACGTGACGGTCACACGCCAAGCCCTTCGGATAAACCTCCCAACCCTTGACCCCTTGGTGTGTGGGCCAACCCTTGAGATGTTGCACGACCCTCTCCTAGCAGCAAGACCGCTGCTAGTGACCGAGGTTCCCGCCGTGCGACTCTCCCCGTGGCGTTTGCACAAAGGTGCGTTGCGGAAGACTTGTAGGACCGAATGGACGTGTGCAAGGCAATGCTTGGAGAAAAAAGAGAGTTGGGCAAGGAATGAGTCCTTTAGACTTGATATATCAGTATAGGGAAATGTACATAGTCTCTGGGTAAGATTGGCATGCCTAGATCAACCCCTAGGCTTCCTTATGTACCAGCCCCTATGGGGCAGCCGAAAGCCACATAGCGCTCCGAAGCCCTCTATCGAGGCGCTCTCACAAAAATAATACATGCATCATGTAGTACACGCTGCAAGCTTTCCAACGCACCAAAGAACGCCTCAATCCGTGAAGAAATGGCTAAGTTATGGCCGTTTGAGTGCTCCACGCGTGACAGCCGCTGGCAGTACCGCCAGCGGGGGTCACGGCCGCCTGAAGCGCCCATGCTTGCGAATGCAGCTCCAGCCGCCAGCCCGAAGTGCCCATGGACCCCAATGAACCTTGCCTCATTGGCTAAGCATCCATCCAGGGGCGCTTCGGCTGCAGTGGGCGAGAAAGTCGCTCCGCCGTACTCGGGGTCGAACCGGTACGTCTCCTGTTTTCTGGAGGTGCGCCTCCCACCTTTGCACGGCCGTATCTTTCTCGTCCCTACACCGAATGACCCGGTTCTTGGGTTGATTTTGTACGGTTTTTCACGTAGAATACAATGTCAGCATCAAAGCATGCATCCAAAATCATCATGATAACGTAATCACCGCCTCGACCGGCGGCTCCCATAACATCACCCCCCTCCGAGGACGCACCGTCCTGATGCTCTCCTGGTTCGCTCGGAGGACCGTGTTGACAGCACCGCCCCTATGGAAAGTGGCTTCGGGGACCCAGCAGTTGTGCTCAGGCCCATAGCTGAGCCATTGCACCAGGTGCTGCCACCCGTTACCGCGCCGACGGTGCCCGAGAATCTTCTCCACCACATACTCCTCTTCACCCTCCACCAAGACCGGTGGGGGAGGGGCCTGTCCCCGCGCTGCGAACTGCGCATCCGGCTCCTTGTAGGCCTTGAGAAGAGAAGCGTGGAACACGGGATGGATCCCATAGTAGTCCGGCAGCTCCAACTCGTAGCTCACCGCGGACCGCTTCTCCTTGACCTGAAAACGGCCCACCCACTGTGGCTTGAGCTTGTCGCTGATCACCCCCGCTAGCTGCAATTTCCGCGAGCTCAGCAGCACCTGTTGTCCCATCAAGAACTCCTCGGCTGTCCAGTGCTTGTCCGCTTGCCGCTTCATCTGCTGTTGTGCCTTGTGTAGCGCCTCGCGTACACCGCGCCACACCTGTGTGAAGTCACTTGTAAACTGCTGCACCGCGGGTAGGTCCGACCCCATTGTCATGTCTGAGGGACATGCAGGCTGCACCTCATACACTACCTCAAAGGGAGACCGCCCCGTAGAGGCATGCACTACTGAGTTGTAGGCAAACTCAGCCACCGGGAGCTTGCATTCCCATCCCTCGCCATCCGGCTCAAAGATCCCCCGCAGTAGCTGCTCCATGGTCTGATTGGTGCGCTCTGTTTGGCCATCCGTTTGGGGATGGTAGGCCGATGAAAGAGCCACAGGGGTGCCCAGCTTCTTGAAGAGTTTCTTGAAGAGTTCCTCCCAAAAGCGGGAGGTGAAGCGCGGGTTGCGATCCGAGACCATGCACTTCGGCACCCCATGCAGTTTGATGACGTGTTGCAAGAGGAGTTGAGCCGTCTCTGATGCCGTAACCTTCTCCGCACATGGAATAAAGTGCGCCATTTTGCTGAACCGGTCCACCACCACCAGCAACATGGTGTTGCCCGTTGCATTCCGTGGAAGACCCCCCACAAAATCAAGTGAGATGTCTGTCCACGGACGTTCCGGCACCGGTAGCGGCTGCAGCTCCCCTGGCGCCTGTGCCCTCCGTGAATTGATTCTTTGGCACGTGTCATAGCTGCTCACATACTCCTTGCAATTTGCTCCCATTTTCGCCCACCAAAATTGGCGCGCAAGTGTCTTGAAGGTCTTGTCGTGGCCGAAATGACCACTGTAGTGCGAGTAATGCGCCTCTTCCAACAGTGCTTGCCGCAACGACGCACTCCGCGGCACCACAATCTGGTTCCCCTTCTCACGCCGCCAATACTGGCCGTCCCACTTGCACTCCTTCATCGTACTTCCGGCAAAGTCCTCGTCCTCTGCATACCCGTGTGCAAACAGGCTGCAGATGATTGGAGATCCCGCCAGGACCGTGATCGCATGCACGCCCAAGTCCGGGCGACGCGAAAGCGGGTCCGCTGGATTTATCCTCCCTGGTTTGTACTGGATCTCATAGTTGAAGCCACCCTCTAGCAGCTCCATCCACCGTGCCTGACAACGACTCAGGTTTGGCTGCGACTTGAGGTACTTGAGCGCGTAGTGGTCCGTGTGCACCACACATCGCCGCGCCTCAAGGTAGCACCTCCATGCTTGAAGCCCTGGACCATCGCGAGCATCTCCTCCAGTGGTCCGTGTGCACCACACATCAGGTAGTTGAGCTCAGCTCCTTTCAGCTTCTTGGAGTAGTACGCAATGGGCTGCAACCCCTTCCCTTGGTCCTGCATCAGCACCCCGCCGATTGCATAGTCGCTTGCGTCCGTCGCCAACACGTACTCCCTGCTCGTGTCCGGATGCACTAACACCGGGGCTTGACATACGGCAGCCTTCATTGCACCGAAGGCTTGCCTCTCCTTCGCACCCCACTCCCATTTGCACCCTTTCTTGAGCAAGTCTGTCAAGGGTGCTCCCATTGCCGCATGCCCCCGGATAAACCTCCGGTAGTAGTTCGTAAAACCCAGAAAAACCTGGATGTCACGCACGCACACCGGCTCTGGCCACTCCTGCACTGCTTCCACCTTTTTTGGGTCCATGCGGATTCCCCTCCCGCTGAAAATGTGCCCGAGGAACTCCACCTCCTGCTTGGCGAGTTCAAACTTGCTGAGCTTGGCAAACAACCGCTCCTTTCTCAGCACTGCCATCACCGTTCGCAGGTACTCTTGGTGCTCCTCCATCGTCCGCGAGTAGACAAGGATGTCGTAGAGGAAGACGACCACAAACTGGTCCAAGTAGGGATGGAATACTTGGTTCATCAGCGTCATGAACGTAGCTGGAGCATTCGTTAGCCCAAAAGGCATCACGAGATACTCAAAGTGTCCATAGCGCATCCGAAACGCGGTTTTTTCCACATCCTCCTCCGCAATGCGGATTTGGTGGTACCCCGACCTTAGGTCCAGTTTGCTAAAGACGCGTGCGCCTCGTAGCTGGTCGAACAGCTCCTCGGCCCGCGGCAACGGGTAGCGGTTTCTCACCGTGATGTTGTTGAGCGCCCGGTAGTCCACGCACATCCGCAGTTCTCCTGACTTCTTCTTGATGAACAGCACCGGTGCCGCGTATGCAGACACCGACGGTCAAATGAAACCTTGGTCCACCAATTCCCCCAACTGCTTCTTGATCTCCATAAGCTCCGCGTCGCTCATGCGGTTGTAAGACCGCACGGTTGGTGACGAACCTGGCACCACCTCGATCTTGTGGGCGATGTTGCGCCGCGGTGGCAGCCCCTTTGGCAATTCCTTTGGAAAAACGTCCCCAAACTCCTCGAGCACCTCCCCAACACCGGGAGGCAACTTTGGAGCCCCCACGCCTTCCACTGACTGCCCTTCCGCTGCTTCAACCACTGCAATCTGCTGCTCTGCTGCTTGTTGTGGACGCACCCATGCCAAGTAAACCTGGCCACCCTTGCGCTTGCACCGCTTCAACTACTGCAAGTTGATGACGCGCAGCTGCTTCCCCGCTTCCGCCACTTCCGACTCCTTGCCCTCACCCCGCCACAAAGACAAAGTGATGTTTTCCCCGCCCGCCTTCACGACCACACGGTTGCATTTCCAATCCACCTCTGGATTCCAGGCGTGCAACCAATCCCGGCCAATCAAACAGTCATAATCATCCATAGGGCAAGTGTGGAACTCCATGTCACAACCCAACTCACCCATACGGACTTTGTGCTTGACGAGAGGCCTGCCGCACTCCACCACTCCGGACACCTGCCGTATCTTGGCCGACGTCCCCGGCTGCCGTGCGAGCTCCAACCTCGTCTCCAACCTGTCGTTGAAGAAGCTATGGCTCGCACCGACGTCTAGCAGCCCCCGTAGCTTCCTCCGACCCTTGAAACTCCCCTCTAGAATCTCAAGGACCAGCTCCAAGATGATCCCTAGAAACTGCCGGGTCTCACCCTCATTCCGCAAGAGCACTTGAGACAGCTCCTTAATCGGCAAAAGCCTTTCAGGGCTGGTGCTGTCCTTTCCGGACGAAAGACTTGTAGCAGTAGGTCGTCCCCTCCTCACTGCTGCTGGCCATTTCCCTGCTGTGCCTTGCGCTTGGGGCAATCCCGCTTGCGATGACCCTCCTCACCACAAACCCAGCACTTGCCTCTTGGTCCCTGTTGCCCGCCCGCACCCCGCTGCCCGGCTTGGATTGCGTCCACCTCCATGGGCATAGCCTGACCCGGCTGCTCCACCCGTGGTTGTGTTGCATAGCTGGTCCGACGCGCATTGTAGCTTACCGCGCTGATGCGCTACGCCGCTAAGACCAACTCCGCAAAGGTCCGCAACCCGAGCACCGCGAGTTTGCGTTGGACGTGCGGCTTCAGGCCGTCGTGGTAGCAGTCGTACGCCTCTGCGTCCGAGAGGTCGTGAATCTGCGCCTCCAAGGCCATGAAGCATGTAGTGTAGTTGTGGACCGATCCGCCTTGCTTGACGTGCTTGATCTTATCACGTGCGACCCGGCTGCCATTGAGGAGGTCGAAACGCGCCTGGAGCATCGTCTCGAACTGCTCCCACGTCTCTGGCTTCTCCGTCAACGCCCGCGCACCAAGTTGCACTTTCCGCCCCAGCAGTAGACTCAACAGTGGCTGAAGCCGTGCACCGGCCCCTAGCCCGTCCGGCAACCCAGCGGCGTTCCGGCGGCACAATGCCGACCAGCACTGCAACGCCATTCCCCGGAGCAGCGTAGGAGCATACTCCAGTCTTGTGGCATCTTCTCCCATGGGAATGCCCAACGCCGTGAAGTACGAGTTCACCGTGAAGAGCCACTCACGCGCACTGCCCTTGCCGGTGTAGAACTCCGGCTCCTTCGGCTTGGGCCGCCGAAAGACGGGTGCGGATGCCAATGCAACAACCCCCAACGCACTGCTCCCTTGACCGACGTACCTTGCCTTGACCTCCGTGCGTAGCTGCTGGTTCTCTTGACACAACTCGTCAAGAGCATGCCGGATCTCCTCCATGAGGTAGGCCTGGTCATACGCCGCTCCCACCATGGTTCTGGTTGTGACGAAAAAATTACGGCCAAACGCAGTTGTGGTAGATCTGCTGCCTCCCTTGGGACCGCGCAAAGCCGAGCGAACGTCCACGTGCACTGATACCAAATGTGAACCGAGGGGCGCCCGGCATGACGGTCACACGCCGAGCCCTTCGGATAAACCTCCCAACCCTTGAACCCTTGGTGTGTGGGCCAACCCTTGAGATGTCGCATGACCCTCTCCTAGCAGCAAGACCGCTGCTAGTGACCGACGTTCCCGCCGTGCGACTCTCCCGGCGGCGTTTGTACCAAGGTGCGCTGCGGAAGACTTGTAGGACCGAATGGACGTGTGCAAGGCAATGCCTGGAGAAAAAAGAGAGTTGGGCAAGGAATGAGTCATTTAGACTTGATAGATCAGTACAGGGAAATGTACATAGTCTCTGGGTAAGATTGGCATGCCTAGATCAACCCCTAGGCTTCCTTATGTACCAGCCCCTATGGGGCAGCCGAAAGCCACATAGCGCTCCGAAGCCCTCTATCAAGGCGCTCTCACAAAAATAATACATGCATCATGTAGTACACGCTGCGAGCGTTCCAACGCACCAAAGAACGCCTCAATCCGTGAATAAATGGCTAAGTTATGGCCGTTTGAGTGCTCCACGCGTGACAGCCGCTGGCAGTACCGCCAGCGGGGGTCACGGCCGCCTGAAGCGCCCGTGCTTGCGAATGCAGCTCCAGCCGCCAGCCCGAAGTGCCCATGGACCCCAATGAACCTTGCCTCATTGGCTAAGCATCCATCCAGGGGCGCTTCGGCTGCAGTGGGCGAGAAAGTCGCTCTGCCGTGCTCGGGGTCGAACCGGTACATCTCCTGTTTTCTGGAGGTGCGCCTCCCACCTTTGCACGGCCGTATCTTTCTCGTCCCTGCACCGAATGACCCAGTACTTGGGTCGATTTTACACGGTTTTTCACGTAGAATACAATAGAAGCATCAAAGCATTCATCTGAACTCAGCATGATGACGTAATCACCGCCTCGACCGGCGGCTCCCATAACAGCCTCGACTGCGTGCAGGTCAAAATGCACCGCCCTCCTTTCCCCGTCTTTGAGTCTCGCACACTTCGTCCCCTTCCCCTTGTCCATGCGGAGGTCATGGGTCCCCTTCCTCATGAGTTTACTGGTGGCCTTGGTTGTTACTTCCTTTGTCTGATTGATGACTTTTCTCGTTTTTGTTGGGTCTTTGCCTTGCGCCAGAAGAGCAATGTCGGACCCATCATTGAGTCCTGGCTGATCCAGGCTGAGCGTGCTTGTCAGCACAAGCTGGCCGTCTTCCACTGTGACCGTGGTGGGGAGTTTCTGGGTCCCACTGCTCATTTCCTCTAGTCGTAAGGAGTGCGCCTTGAGCCCTCTGCACCGTACACACCACAACAAAATGGTGTTTTTGAATGTTGGATTCGTACTCTGGCCGACGGTGTTCGCACCCTTCTCTCTGAGTCCGGCGTCTCTCGACTGTTCACCTTTGAGGCCATGTGCTATATGACGAAGGTGTGGAACCGCTTTCCTCATGGTACACTACCCCGTCATGTCACACCGTTTGAGTGTTGGTCTGGTTGTGGTGCGGACTTGCGCCTTGCTCGTGTGTGGGGCAACATCGCCTGTGTCTGGCTCCCCAACGATCACTGCGATGGCAAGCTGTCCGTTTGCGGTCGTCTTTGTCCATTCCTGGGCGTGTCTCCTTAGTCAAAAGCATGGCGCTTTTGGGACACTAAGCGTCTTCGCGTTGTCAAGTCTCACGATGCTCTCTTCTTCGAAACATTGTTCTCCCGCAATCTTGCGCGTTGTGGCTCCTTTCCTGCATCCGACCTTCGTGCTGGGAGGGGGGGTGGTGTCTCTGTTGTGCCCTCTGGTGGTGCATGCATCCCCACATCTTCTCCCCCGTCCACGCCATCCCTGTCTGCGTTGGTACCCACTCCTACCACGTCTGCATCTGCACCTGCGTCCGCGTCTCTTTCTTTGCTTGCATCATCCCTTGCAATGCCCTGTGCGTCATCACCAATGTCCTCATCTGGGGCACCTTTTGCAGCATTGTCTCCGTTCTTGCCTGCGGCACCCTCTACACCCACTACGGCATCACCTGCAGCATCCTCTACACCCTCACCTGCATCACTGTCCACGGCGCCCTTTGCAACATGTCCTGCGTCCTCGCCTGCCTCCTCTCCGGTTGCCTAAGCGCCACAGCCTCCGCCCATGTCGATTCCTTCTGTCCTAGACCCGGTTGCACCCTTGCCCATGTCGTCTCCCTCTCCCTTCAGTCGAGCCCCTGGTGGCCGCCTTCGGCCCTTACCGTCATCCTCTTTCACGGCCCCTGTTCCTCCTTGTCCTGTTGAGGCCTCACAATCCATCCGCCCCGCTGTTCTGTCGGCTCCTACCAATCCCGTGGGTGACACTGGTCTCGACGCTCTTGGCCTGTCTGCCAATGTGGTCCAGCCTAACACGGCCTTGGGATACTCCATGATTGCTGAGGAGCTCTATCGGGCTGTCGCGGCTCTAGTGCCCTCCCACGTGAGCCCGATACTATACGTCAGGCCCTCTCTGCTCCAGACGCTGCTCTCCAGGAGCAATCCATGTGCAAGGAGCTTGATGCTATCCGTGCACATAGCGTCTATGAGAGCGGTCAGCTGCCACCTGGTTGCAAGGCCATCGCCGCCCGCTGGGTGTACCGCCGCAAACTGAAGCCTGACAGCTCATTTGAGCGCTACAAGGCGTGCCTTACGGCTAAGGGATTCTCCCAAGTGCCGGGCGTGGACTTTGATGCTACCTTTGCCCCTGTGGGAAAGTTTACCACCACAAAGGCACTCTTGAGCCAGGTGGCCCAGCATGACTAGGAATCGCACCAGATGGATGTCAACAACGCCTTCTTGCACGGTCGCCTCGACGAGGAGATCTACTTGGTCCAGCCCCCTGGCTTCGAGGATGGTACTGACCATGTCTTGCGCCTCCGCAAGTTCTTGTATGTGCTCAAAAAGTCGCCACGCTGCTGGAAACTCGAGATCTCCGCCACCCTTGAGCGCGGTGGGTATCGTCGCAGTCTGCTTGATCCGGCGCTCTTTGTGAGTGCTCTGTTGGTACCCTTTGACAGCATTTTGCTCTACGTCGACGATCTTCTGATCACCTCTCCAGATTCTCACGCTGTCTAGGCTGTGAAGGCACTCCTCCATTCCGTGTGTTCTTGGGCATGGAGATTGAGCGTGATCGTCCCAGGCGCATGCTACATGTGCATCAGGCCGGGTACGTTCGGACCCTGGGGGAGCAGTTTGCTGACTTGTTGGATGCTGCTCCACATGCCTCCACACCCATGACACCTGTTGGGCAGAGGCTCCTGAAAACGATGGACCCAACTCGTCTGGGGGAGCCGGTCGATACCTTGACCTATCTCTCGGTCATTGGTTCTTGATGTTTCTCGGCACCACCACCTGTGCAGACGCAGCGTTTGTTTTGAACTTCCTGTTGCAGTTCTCGCAGTCCACGTGTCGTGTCCATCTTGAGGCTGCGCTGTATGTTGTTCACTATATCGTGTCCACCCCTCGCTTGGGCTTGTGTTTTCATGCCCATCCCTCTGTAGTGGTTGAGCGGTACACAGACAACGATTGGGCACAAGATCACGATGCACGCAGTCGGTCTGGGTACATCTTCCTTGTCGGTGGCACAACCATCTCTTGGAAGAACGGGAAGCAGGGTTGTGTCGCGCGTAGCTCGACTGAGGCAGAGTACGTTGCCCTGGGTGCCGGTGTCTGTGAAAGAACTTGGTTGTGTTGTCTCATGCAGCAGTTGCGCCAGCCCATTCACTGCACCAAACTACGGTGCGACAACAAGAGCACACGCCACATTGCTAAGCATGATGGCATGCATCACACGACCACCAAGCACATCAGCATTGGGCATCACTTTGTGCGTGAGCGCATTGCTTGTGGCGACGTTCGCTTGCTTGGCGTTGGCACACGACACCAGCGTGCTGACTTTCTGACGAAGGCGCTGGGTGGCGGCAAGTTCAAGGAGGTTGTGCATGCTGTTGGTCTTCAGTCTCTGCGCGTTGATCCTGGCTGATGTGTGTCTGTCCTTCCTCGTTTCTTCTCCCTACTGCTCGTGCTATTTGTGCTTGACACCTTGTGTTGTGCCCCATATCTCCTTGTGGCGTCTGGCGTCGTCGGGTCATGGGGGAGTGTTGCTCTGTTAGTCTTGGTGACCTCTGGACTTGACGCCACTCACTCGCAGGCACAACGTGGTGGCCCACAACTACCTTGGTACACGCAGCTTCCCTTTTCACAGCCCAGTGTACTCACAGGAATTCTCTCGGTGGTTAGCTCCCGGAGCTCGCTTTATCAGTGACCTTGCTTTTGCTTTTTCCGAGTGATGTTGTATAGGGCTACTCTTTCTGCTTCCGCTGCTTCTTTTGGTTCGTCATTCTGACAACCGAGCAGCCCGTACTGAACCCGGGACATGACTCTCTCTTGTCTGGAAGGTAGTGACAAATTAGTTGCTTTTTCCTGCATTCTAGGTGACAGGCCTGCGCAGAGGTGCACGCGCATTGCCTAGGCAAGGGAGGATATCCATCTCCCTCACTCACTCTTGTTATCATCTCCCCTTTTATGCTTTCAAGTATATCTTTGCCGTCTCTCAGCTGTTTGAAGCGCCGTGTATCACATTGTGTCCCTCATAGTGTGCTCTTCCACACAGTGTGTTGTTAATGAGGTTATCTCATTCCCTCAAACCTTACAGAATTTCCTGCACACACCTTGGAGGTCAATGTTCTATGAACTCCGCAACGACATGTTTTTTCCACAAACCCAGGTGAGGGAGAAAATGTTGGGGTTTACAGAATGTTTGGAGTGATTTGCCTAAACAGCTAAAAATTGAATATAGAACACAAGGGCGAACTGAAAAAATTGTTGTACACAAATTTGAGTGCCAGCATGGTACAAACAGTGGGCATTGTGCAGAGCACCACGAGAAACTCCAGCTGCTACTTTGACAAGAAGAATTGTGACAACTTTCTAGTCCTGTTGTGTTGGCTGAGCAATGCAATCAGGCGGAATGTGAACCGTGTGCCCCTTTTTTGGTACAGTTATGAAAAACTGTCTCAAGCATGAAGCAGTTTTCATGCACAACCCCAATTTGTCAAGCGACGAGACATGCCGTTTCAGAGTGGTGTCCATTGTCGCTTGTCATGGATTCATTGCTCACTGCAAAAACCGGGCCTCCAGTTGTGAAAGCGATGACTTTCCAAAGAAAAAACAACAGATGAGCAAACTCTCTAGCTTTGCGTGCAAACCTTGTATACCATATCCCAAATTGCATTCGAGTTTTAAGGATTATCTTTTGCACGGGCACCTGTGGGGCTCCGCGTTTTTGGGGCCCAACAGATTCCCTCTCAACGCATGGGGAGTCTTGGACCCTTATGCAAACTGCACACAAACCTGTTGTTAGTGGGTGTAAGACACACAAGTGACCTCTTGACTTTGTTCACACATGCGGTATCACTTCAGGTGACTCAGCTGAACCAAAGCTCTTGGATGCAACACCGATGCGGACATGATGGATCATGCACTTCTTGTGTCTAGCTGGAAACTATGCTAGAGTGCATGTTGGGGCAGTGACGTTGTTGATGCAGCATGCGGGCTTCCATGCTCATTGGTTAGTTTGCTGCCCCCTCACTCTGCCGCTCTAGACTCTAAGTCCAAGTGCTCTAGATTTGTTACTCAGAAACGCACGCGCCAGTGTTAGCGCCAGAAAGCAGCTGAAATCTGGAAGTGATTGATTAGTGATCAAGAATGAGCAACAATGGGAGACCCCTCCCAGTTCTAGCTCCCCCCCAGCTCTGTAGAGCTTGTTACTCAGCTAATGAGCCAATCAGAAAACATGCCTATTTACTGGCAGGCAGGGTTTTCTCGGTGAGCCCTGGCAGACGACCGACAGCCCAAAACCCGGGCGTCGTTTGTTTTGCCTAAAAGCTGGACCATACCATTATACGCACGCTGCAAATGCAGTCGTGCCGTGAGAAAAACAACAGTGAGGAGTTATGGCTGCCTAAACCCAGGCAGCGTGTGCGCTAACCCCCGGTACCAACAATGTCAGAAAATAATGAAACTTGGACCCTAGGCATGACATAGCACAGTGGACGCAACAACGCAATCAAATGTGGTGCTGGACATGCATAGACAGCAAAGGCAGTAATAGTGCCTGTCAGCGGCACGACTGCCAAAGAGGTTTGCCGATGTAGCTGAGCACGAAGGAGGGAGGAGGCTCTAGCAAACTGTGTGTAGGCCTCAGCGTGCGTCACCTTCACCGGATGACACTCCATTAGAGTCGCGTTGCGCCATTAGTCATCTGCACGCCGATGTACACAAGCCGAGAGGACACAACAGAGTACAAGTGAGAGATGTGTGACAAAAACCAACACTTCCCCATGACTCACTGGCGCAGTGCACATGGACGGGCAGAGAGCATAGAGACGAAGAGGACAGGGCGAGGGAGAACCTCACGGACGCATTCCAACTACACTCACAGCCTCCTTGAATGAGTCATGATTCAATGCCTTTGTCAAGAAATGAGGCAACTGCTGTGCTGTCTCAACCCACCACCGTCAGAGCCTAGAGATGTAGAATCTTGAGCCGGACGCTACAACTAGTCACACGCACAAGTCCGGCATCGATCGGTGGATAGACACTACAAAACATGCAAATCGGGTTTGAGAGCCAGTCCACCTAGAAAACTCTAGCATCTGCAAGAATTCCGGAAAGGACCCCGGCAAGCACCCGGGATGACGTGTCAGCGGTCTGGTAGTTGCTAGTGCACGGAGCCACCACTCGTTGGTGCCCTGGCGCCAGCTGCGTCCGTATCATGGATCATGTCGTCATGCTCTCTTGTAACGCCGCTCCATACCACCACTACTGGGCATGCGGATAATCACCGCGTCATCGGTCGTGACGAGTGGAAGCCACACAAACCAACACTCCCCTTGGCTAACACAACGGTCACCGCAATGACAAGTGAGGGGCTACACTCACTGTCCGTTGTAAACACCAACCATAATACAAGGCCTCCTCGAGACAGTGGTGTGACTCACCAAGTGCCCAGGTCTCGACCGTGCAACATATAGTCAACACACCCACGTGTCAAACATCACACAAGAGGTACAAAGCAACAAGGACTCCTCATGACCCTCGGAACATGTCTCCGGGGTCCGGGTCTCGACCACACGTGCTCGCATGCATGGAACATATATACCACATGGAGGCAATGGGTCTCCACATCACACTGGTACAAGTCACCAGGTGCATGGGTTTCGACTAACATAACTTCAACCGGAGCATCGTGCCAGACACAGACTAACCACGGTGTCCTCAGAAGGATGTCAGGCCAAAGCCCACACACCACCACCCCCCTGGGCTGCAGAGGCTGGCTCCCCCATGGCCACACACTCCTGCAAGACAATAGAAAGGGTGACAATGATGCTGGTTGGATGTGCTCCCACATAGCCTCACCCCGGAGCGCCGTTGTTGCTGTCGTCACCATCGCTGTCTTTGTTGTCGTTGTCATAGTCGTCACTACTGTCGTCACCTACTGCTGTGACTGGTGGAGCGCTGATGGCCTCCTCCAACTGCATCACCTGCTGTATTCCTCCGAGCTGCTGAGCTGCACATCCCCACGCGGACTCTGTAGTGTCGAGATGCGTGTACAACTCATCAAGCTCTGCTGCGGCTCTCGGCTGGGCGGCTGCATCTGCGACATTTAGGCGGTCAGTCGCGGAATGAACCTGACGGTGGACCTCGATCGCGTGCGCGTCAGCCCGAGCCTCTGCCTCCTATAGCCTTGCCGCCTCATTGCGTAGGTCAGCTGTTGAATCATCTATCGCCTAGTCGCCAACTACTGGCAGGGCATCGACATCAGATAACGTGTCAGAATCTGCAGTGTCTGCATCTGTAGTAGGTGCTACTACAGAGGCACCGGCTGCTGCTAGCTCACCTTGGCTGTCATCTCCTGGTCAAACATCGGCATCCGTCGGTGAATCTGCCTTTGCTGCGTCGTCGCCATCATCGGCAGCCTGTACAGTATCCCTTGGCTCCTCCCAACCACTAGTGCGCAGCCAATCGTCCACCTGCCACTGAACGTCCGCTCGTCTCTGACGTGTATCCAATAAAGATACATTAGCTGCTTCGAGTCGCGTGTCCACATCCTCCACGCACTCCTCGGCAGTCCGCCATGCTGGAACATCCGTAGTGTAACAACGGCTGCTGGTCTCCTGTAGCTCGGCCATAAGACTCTGCACGTGCGCCTTCGCTTGAGCCACATCTACCTCCTGCTCCTCGAGCGCGTAGTGCAGGCGCTTGGGTATGGGAACTATAGCTCGGACATGTGTAGGTGTGTCGTCGGCTGGAACCGCCATGGTGTCAGCAATGCCTGTCTGGGCAGCCATGAGCCGGATGTCTGTAACTTGCTCTGCATCCTCCACGGTAGATGCGCCTGTAGGGTTGACTGCTGTAGGCTCAGCTCATGCCTTGGACATAAGCGCCACTCGGCTGTCAACAATGTGGACCACGGTAGCAGCTTCTCCTACACGGCCCGTCGCTGCTGAAACATTCACTGATATCACCTCCTCCAACTTCCGGCGCCAGTCCGACCGTCTCCACACTTCACCGTGGAACGTCCACTCAGCAGCCTCGAGGCGCGTGTAAACATCCTTGATGTCTACTACCGCTAACCAACGGCCTGTGGCTTCTGCAGTGCTCCAACGTGTGCTCGCTGCACATAGCTCAAGCGTGAGATCCTGTAGGTGCCTGTGTGCACGTGCGACTACATCCTCCTGGTTGAAAAGCGCAGCGTGTAAACGTTCGAGCGCAAGGGCCTGCTTGTCTGCTGGTGCATCAGCTACTAATCGAGCTACGTCCTCCGCGACGGGTACGCATCCACAGACGGCTATTGCAATGGCACTGGCCATAGCGGAAGTGCTGGCACCCTCGACATATCCTGCCTCTTCGGGTACCCCCTGCGCATGTGTGTCTGTAATGGCAGATGCTGTGGCTGAGGGGGCATCTACCCCTGCGTAGGCTGTACCTGTTGTTGCAGGAGCAATGACCATAGTGGTGTCTACACCAACAAGCGCGTCCATTGCTGGAGTCTCGTCAATAGCAATGACTGCAACTACTGCTATTGTCATAACGTCGATGGCTGCTGATACACCCACTGCATAGACGTGTGCTCCACATGTGTCAGTTTTCATCGCCACTACTACTACTGCCCCATCCACTGTTGTTGCCACACTTGCATTTGTGGTCGTAGTCTCTGCTGCCATACCTGCCTCTATGGTCGAGGTCTCTGCTACGTCAACTGTAGTCTCCATCTCCATCTCCATCTCTACGTCTGCGTCCAACTCTGCGTCAGACCACTCGTCCGTCTCCGACTCCACGTCGGACCACTCCTCGGATATCTCGTCCTCACTGAGAGCGCCCTGTTGTGAAGCAGCGTCTGTTGCATCCCTCGTGCACTCTCTGGTGGTCATTGGCGGACTCTCCATCCCCCCCTCGACGGACACACTGGTAGAAGCTGCGAAGGGATTCCGCACCAAACCTGCGACTGGGGACGAGAGAGTCATCTCCATGGTGACGTCTGCCTGTGCTACGACTAAGGTCGCCTCCTGGGCACGTCTCGACAAATGTGTCGTCCGCTGCCTCGTGTGCAGAGTGTGAGCGCAACGACACTGAGCTGAAGGGAGTAGCACAGATGCGGAGGGGTCAAAATTCGGGATGACTCCAACTGACTCCATGACAGAGTGGAGGGCATCAGATATGGAGCTAAGGTTGGGAGGTATGGCATGGTCAGGTGATGACACTGATGGAGGTAAGGATGGCAAGGAAGAAGATAGGGGTGTGTGATGCGGCACAGTGGCAACGGCCCGCTGAGAGACCACATGGTCTGTGAGCTGTTGCACCATGTGCTTTAGACCCTTGAGCTCGGCGTACATCACCGCCATAGCTCCACTGAGAGGTGCGACGGTATGAGCTGATATCCATGAGTTGGATGGTGAAGAAGAAGGGTAGGACCACACCCAGGGCGGTCGCCACCCGGTAGGGCGATGGCAGCACTGGCGCCAGCCATGGTGTCAATCGCCACAGTAGTAACAGGCAAAACCGTGAGACGCCTGAGGCGTGTGCCACAGCTGCAACTGCCACTGTGGAAGCGGTGACTACCATGCATGCAGTGCCGGTGCCAACCACGGCACCAGTTGCGCTCCCTGCCATGCCAGTCTGCTCATCTCTGGAGCTTGGCGTGGGTGAGTGCACACGGCACTTCCTCCCGCTTACACAAGGCCACAGGGGGAGGTGTGCAATCGAAGCACAGTCTCTGAGACGTGCTGCGATGCTGTCACGAGGACGGCCACCACCACGCTAGTGGTACAGTGCTGTGCGATTGCTACGCGATTGCTATGCTTCTATCGCGCGGCTAGCGTAACATGATCTCAAGTTGCCTTTGGTGCTCCTGTTGTTGTCACTCCTGCCTAAGGCCACTGTCAGCGCCAACGACGGTGGTCCCCGCCACACTTCATACGGCTGGTAGCACTGCTAGTGGTGCCGCTGCGACTGCGGCTGCTGCTATTGCACCGGTCGCTGTCGCCAACTGACAGCTGTGACCTCCGGCCACTCGTTAACTTTTCCACTTTTTTTTTTCTTTCTCCTTTTTTTTTTCTTTTCTTTAGGTGGCACCTCCTCGGGTGCCCCTTTTTGGGTTGTTGTGGGGAGCCCCACTCGAGGACCCCCCCTCCCTTTTTTTTGTTTGGTCTGGCTCGACTCCTCGAGCGAGCTCGCTTGAGGAGCTCGCTCGTCGAGCGAGCTCGCTCGGCGAGCTCGCCCGCGGGCGAGCTCAACGCCCCCCCCCTCCTCACCCTCATGGGCCTGTAGAAAACCGGGATGCGGTTCCAACGTGGCCCAACGGGTCTTCCGCGCTCACGGCTATGTTTTGTGCGGGTGGTTCTCAGTCTAAGCGTGAGTTTTCTGGTCGCCTCATGCTTTGTTTCTGGCAGTTGAAGACAAAAGCGAGACAGTCACTTTTGCGAAGGGAAGAACGCGATTTTGCATTAGTTTTTGGACATGGACATGATCTGATCATTTTTAGGGCTGGGCATGAGCTCTCCAACGCACGAAACCGTGTACAATTCGGATCACCGTAGCTTGCGCTACGTCATCCAAAGCGCAGCACCCCAAATCAGCCGCTCAGTCAGCAGCGCGCATCATGTCGCCCGCCGAGGCGCCCTCACACATCAAGGACCCATCAAAATGCCTTTCCGAAGGCACAGATGTCCCTACGCGTAGTGGCGACGCCCCTTGCGCCTTTGGGGTCTGTTTCGATGAGTTAATCGTTGATTTTGGTGATGGGGATTGATGTGGGTCGAAACCTGTTCGCGGACCTCCAGTCGGAATTTTTCCCCGAGTAACAAACTTAGTTTGTAATGCTGAGTTTTGGACTCCGAGCCAGGATTTTGGCAAAGTCCCTCAGTAACAAACTGCATTCCTGAAATTGGGCGGATCATCCACCGGACGCCTCCGCAGATCTTCCGGAGCAAAATCCCCAGATGGCATTTTGTTACTCGTTCCGGTCGATTATACACCGGAAGTCGAACCACGGCCGGCTCCCAGAACCGCTGCGCACACCCCAACTTTGGAAGCCCATATCTCCCTCATTTCTAGTTTGATTCCAGTGAAACAACTTCCACCGGATTTAGCGACTTGTCAACTTTTAAGGACATTCCCCCATTTTAGGATCCGAGCATTCATTGAGTCGCCAGATCCGTCGACGAGGAATTTCCTCTCTCTTGCGGCTCGTCGGTGCCTCCCTGCGCCGCACTTGGGAATGCACAGGGGCAATCTTCAACATTCTCCCCCTTGCACCCACCATGCCTGCTTCTCCTGCTTGCTCTCACTCATCTTCCAGTGCGCCCTCCATCCCATCGTAGCTGGTCATCCCAAGCCCGACCACGCTCAATGCGTGCTGGTCGATGGGTTGCGCTTTGGTCAAGCAATTCGCAAGCATGTTGTGCGTGCTGCAGTGCTGCAGTACCACCTACCCCTTTTCAGCCATGCCCCATGCACAGTGATAACGCACATCGATGTGCTTCGTCTTCTTGAGTTGAGTCGGGTTGTTGGTCAGCGAGATTGAGCCGGTGTTGTCCTCTTGCACCACCGTAGGCTCCTGCTGCGGCACACCTAGCTCCCCCAGCAACCTTCGGAGCCATACCGCCTCCTTGACTACCTCGGCCAGCGCAATGTACTATGCTTCCACTGTGGAGGTGGCGACGCAGTCTTGCTTTCTGCTGCACCACAAGACCGTTGCACCAGTGAGGAAGAACACGTAGCCGGATGTGGACTTACGTTTGTCCACATCGCCAGCGTAGTCTACATCCTTTTAGCAGACCAGATGCAAAGGTTCCGCCCGTCCCTTGCCGTCGAACCTTAAGCGCGCATGTCGCGTCGCCTGCAGGAAGTGGAGGATGCGCTTGCTCATGTGCCAGGTTAGTGGCCCTGGATCGGCCACATACCTGCTCACTTGGCCCACCGCGTAGGCTAGGTCCGGTCAAAGTTGCCACTATGGCGTACATGAGGCTTCCCACCGCCGATTGGTAGGGCACCCCTGCCATATCCTCCCACTCTCCTTTTGTCTGCGCCGCCATTGCCACACTCAGTTCACAGGTCGTGGAGACCGGACTGCCAACTGGTTTGCGTTCCTCCATGCCGTACCGCTTCAGCACCTCGGCCACGTATTTGGCTTTCCCCAGCTCAAGCGTGCGCGCCCTCCAGTTTTGCGTGATGCTTACCCAGAGGTAGTACTCCAGCTCCCCCATGTCTACCATCTGGAATTTGTTGCTCAGCTACTCTTTCAGCCGCTGTAGGCTCGGCAGATCCGTCGAGCAGAAAATCAGGTCATCCAATTAGAGTGCAACGATTTGATGGAGCTGTTTGTCGCGCCGCACGTACACATTGTGATCCAATTCACAACGCTTGAAGTTGAGTTGTGCCATGAAGCTGTCCATCTGTTGGTACCAGCATCTGGGTGATTATTTTAGCTCGTACAAGGACTTCTGCAGCTTGTACACCTTGCCCTCCGGCGCCTCCACCCCCTCTGGCACCTCCATGTAGATCTCTTTGTCTATGATGCCATGGAGGAACGCCGTCTTTACGTCCATTTGGTGGAGCTCCATGTCCTTCGCGGCCGCCACCGCAAGGTTCGCCTGGATGCTTGTGAACTTGGTGACGGGAGTAAAAGTCTCATCGTAGTGCTCCCCCTTTTGCTGTGCGTAATCTTTTGCCACCAGTCGTGCCTTGTACTTGTCAACCACACCTTCCTTTATGAACTTGGTCTTAAAGACCCACATTCAGCCGATGACCTTGGCATCTTTCGGCCTGTCAACCAGCTCCCACGTATTGTTTTCCATGATGGACGCTAGCTCTGATTTGATGTCTGTGTCCCAATGATCCCCTTCGGGCTGCGCAAGCGGCTCTTTCACAGTAGTTAGCTTCGTTGATGCAGCCAGCATGCATCGCGTCATGCCAATCCATCGACCGGTGCTTTCGTCAAAGTGCTTCCCCACTTTTTGCTGCCTCCCGCTACGGCACGACAGTTTTGGTGGCGCATTGTTGCTCTAATGCAATCCCTCCGACTCAGTACGCTTCGGTTTATCATCGATCGGACGGCTCCCCGAGTATCTCTCCCGCTTCACTGAAACATCGTTAGGACGGACGGCGCGTCCGGTGGATTTTCCACCGACGCCCATTGCACACTCTGCTAGGAGTGCGCGCCTTGGAACCTTTTGGTGCCCTATCTGCCGGATCCTTCCGGTGGATCTCCTCATCAGCTTGATTGTCATTGGAGTCCTCCACTTTGGCTGCCACTGCTGGTGCACCGTCACGCTGTGATGCCGCATGCTCAACTTCGGCGTCCGCTAGCTCCTTCTTGTAGTCAAGGAGCTGGAACCACTCCCCGGTGTTTGGGGAGTCCACCATGCCCACGTCGTTGTTGCTGATGTAGCTCTGTTGCTCGTCAAACTCGATGTCTCGGCTGCGGATTACCTCCCTCTTGTGCATGTCGTAGAGCCTGTACACCTTATGCACGCTCTCGTAGCCAAAGAAGAGATATGAATTTGCCCGCGGTTCCACCTTGCTGTTGCGCCTCTGCGCGGCCTGCACCACCGCGTGCGCCTTGCACCCAAATACTTTCAGGTGTGCCACATTTGGCTTGTGCCCGCTCCAAACCTCCTGCGGCGTCTTCCAACTGCTCCTCCCCTTCAACACCGGTGTAGGAGTGAGGTTGATGATGTAGCTCGCCATACGCACAGCTTTCGCCCAGAAGCTTCACGAAAACTCTGCATCCACTAACATGGTCCGTACTATGTTCAGCAGCGTCTGGTTCGCCAGCTCCGTCATGCCATTTGACTGAGGCAAATACGGCGTAGTTTGTTGCCATTTTATGCCCTGGTGCTTCATCCACCCGCTACAACCCTTGTACTCTCCGCCGTTGTTGCTGCGTAGAGTTCTGACCTTCCGGCTAGTCTGCCTCTCCACCGCGGCGACATAATCTTTCAGCCGGTCCAGGACCTCGCCTTTCGGCTTCATGAAGTACACTCAGAGTTTTCTGCTGTAGTCATTTATGAAGGTGACAAAGTAACGTGCGCCGCTCTTTGACGCCGTCTCGAATGGTCCGCACACGTCGTTGTACATGACTTCCAGCAGGTCCAAGGCGCGATTCATGTTCTCATTGAACGGTTTGCGCCGTGCCTTCCCCAAAATGCAAGGCTCGCACTTTTTGTGCACTGCTGCATCTGTCGCCGCTTCCGCACCGTCAATGACGAGGCTGCGTACCAGCTCGCGCTTCGCCGTCTCCTTCACAACTGCGGGTGAGGAATTCCCCAGTCGTCGATGCTAGAGCTCCAGATCAGCTCCCCCTCCTTTTGCCAGGTTGACGGTGCGTTCTTGTGAGTCTGCTGAATCCATCGCCGTGGGGATCACCTTGGCCTCCACGATGTAGAGGTCTCCCTTGCGCTTAGCCCCCAGCACAGGCTCATCGCCACTGTCCTTCCGCACGACTGCCCCTCTTCTCCTGAAGAGCACCTCGTATCCCTTGTCAGTCAGGCGGCTGATACTTAGGATGTCAGCCAAGCTAGGTACGTGCTGCACGATCTTGATCACGCGCTGCACCCGCTTCCCACCAACAACCACCTCCACGTCCACGTCTCCTTGGCCAGCCGCCGGCTCAACCTTGTCGTTTGCGACCACCATGGACTTGCTGGACTTGGTGAAGTTGATGAACCTGACCTTCTCGACCTCGGTGTGCTCCTCGGCTCCGGAGTCAAGGCATCGGTGGTTAGCCTTCTTGAGGTAGTGGTTCTGAGTGCCGTTGAAGAGCGTACTCTTGCCTTTGGCGTCCTTGCCGCCGACCTTTGCCTCCTTGGTGCACTCACGGGCCCACTGGCCCTCCTGTAGCACTTGCGGCACGCATCCTTCTTGGCGCCCTTCTTGCCGCCATGTCCGCTACCTCCCTTGCCTCCACTTCCGCCACCACGAGTTTTGGTGACAAGGGCCGATGAAAAAGATGAGGACTCCCCGCAACTCAGTCGCTGCGCCTTGTTGTGGATGTACTCTGCGACCGCGCCATAGGTGAGCTTGTCCTCTGCCCATCCTCCCAAGATTGTGATGAGAGGGCTCCAACTGTCAGGAAGGGACATGAGGAGGGCCATCGCCTGCAGCTGCGTGTTGATCTTCCACCCCACATCGTTGCAATATGAGGCAAGAGGCTCAATCTGCTGCTTGGCGGTGATGAAATCATCTCCCTCCTCGATTCTCACTGTCACAAGTCGCTTCATGGCAAAGATTTTGTTCGCCAACGACTTGGATTGATGGATGGTATAAAGTTTTTGCCGAGCATGGGCTGCCAACTTGCAGCCTTGGAAGTAGCCCCAGTGCGACTCAGCCGTCCCGGACACCAGCAGCATGAGCGCCTCTGTGTTCTTCTTTGCAAAGGCCTCCTTTTGCGCTTCCATCGCTATCGCTTCGTCGAGGACTTTAGTTCCCAACATGACCTGCAGCACACCCTTATGCGCGAGGTGGATCTTGAAGTGCCCCCTCCATAGCCCAAAGCCAGGGCTGCCCACATACTTCTGGATGGCCTGCGTCTCCTTCTGCGCCATTGCGTAGTCTTCAACTCCGGGACCTCAGAGTTTGACGGTGATGTCGTCCCCGACGACAATCCCATCCGCCGTGAAAGCTGTGAGTGATGTGCAAACCGGTCAGGGCCATGGGCCCATAACCCTTTGTGAAAAACAAGGGTGCGGTTCCAACGTGGCCCAACGGGTCTTCCGTGCTCACGGCTATGTTTTGTGCGGGTGGTTTTGAGTCTATGCGTGAGCTTTCTGGTCGCCTCATGTTGTGTTTCTGGCAATTGATGACAAAAAGGGAGACATTCACTTTTGCAAAGGGAAGAACGCGATTTTGTTTTAGTTATTAGACATGGACATGATCTGAAAACTTGTAGGGCTAGTCATGAGCTCTCCAACGCATCAAACTGTGTGCGATTCGGATCACTGTAGCTCCCGCTACGTCATCCGAAGCGCAGCATCCCAAATCAGCCGCTCACTCGGCGACGCGCACCAGGTCGCCTGCCGTGGCACCCTCACACATCAAGAACCCATCAAAATGCTATTCCGGAGACGTAGATGTCCCTACGCGTAGTGGCGGCGTCCCTTGTGCCTTTGGGGTCTGTTTCGATGAGTTAATCATCGAATTTGGTGATGGGGATTGATGTGGGTCGAAACCTGTTTGCGGACCTCCAGTCGGAATTTTGACCAAGTCCCTGAGTAAAAAAATGTAATACTGAGTTTCGGACTCCGAGCCAAGACTTTGGCCAAATCCCTCAGTGACAAACTACACTCTTGAAATCCGGCGGATCATCCACCGGACGCCTCCGCAGATCTTCCGGCGCAAAATCTCCAGATGGCATTTTGTTACTCGTTTTGGTCAATTATTCACCAGAAGTCGAACCGCAGCCGGCTCCCAGAACTGCAGTACACACCCCAACTTTGGAAGCCCATATCTCCCTCATTACTAGTTCAATTCGGTGAAACAACTTCCACCGGATTTAGTGACTTGTCAACTTTTAGGGGCCAATCCTCTATTTCAGGATTTGAGGAGTTATCAAGTCGCCATATCCGTCGACGAGGAATTTCCTCTCTCTCGCGGCTCGTCGGCGCCTCTGAGTGCCACACTTGGGCATGCAGAGGGGCAATTTTCAATAGGGCGAGCCGTCGTAGCAGGAAGCTACACGGTAGCATCCTGCTGTCGTAATGGCAATGGGGTCAACTGCTCTTGCCCTCGCGGCTACTGCCCTTGCTCCTACGCGTGCTATTGCTACCACTCTTGCAGCGCACGCGACAAAGCAGCGCTGCAGCTGGTGTTGTAGCCGCTGCCGTCTGCTCCTACTGCTCCCATCAGCTGCTGCTGCTGTTGTTAGTTGCTACTGCTAGAGCTGCCCGCTACCACTACTGCTATTACGGATGGTGCCCGCCACTGCCGGTACTGTAACTGCCTTCCGTCGCTGTTGCTGTTGTTTGTTTTTGCTCGACGCCGCCTTTGCATCTGCTTGCCGTCGTTGCTGTTGCTGTGGCTGCTGCCTGCCGCTGTTGTTGCTGCAGCTGCTACTGCGGATGCTGACCACTGCTCCTACTGCAGCAGCTGCTCGCTACTGGTGTGGCTGATGAGCCCCCGCTGCTGCTACTGGAGCTGCTCGTTAATGACACACTTGCAGCTGCTCGCTGTCATCGTTGCTGCTGTAGTTGTTGCTTAGGCTGCTTCCCTTTGCCACTGTTGTGCAGCTGCTTGCCACTGGAGCAGCTGCCATGAATGCTAGTGTGGCTCCTGCCCTCCGCTGTTGCGGTTGTAGGTGGTCCTGATACTTCTACTACTACGGCTGCTGTCCGTGGCCACTGTTGTTGCAGGTGCCTCCTGCCGCTAGTGCTTCTACAATTGCTGTTGCTACGGTTGTTGTTGTTGTTGTTGGCTGCTGCCACTATCTCTGCTGCCTCCACCACTCCACCGCAATGTAGTCGTGGTGGGTCCTTCCAGCATCTGTTGCTGCTGCTGCTATGGATGGCTGCCGCTACTGCCACTCATTGCAACCTGTGCCACAGTATTAACCTGTGGCTTGTTTGTTTTGATACTAAGAGAAACTTCCTAGAACCTTCCTAACCACTTGTCGCAACCCTAGGCGTCAGCGCTAGGTTAGCGTGTGTCAACAGTCACAAGCCAGAGAAAAAACTGCAAGGGTCTGGGCAATGTTGACCTACGTACCACGTACAACGCCACAACGTTGTGGACAACGAACAACGTTGTAGTCCATTCTGGGGACAACGTTGTGGCCCCTTCACAACGCTGGTTTTAGCGGCACCCACTATGTCAGAAAGCTGAACTTGACCATTTTCATCAGGTGTTATCTTCATAAGTACACTACACATTAAAATTCTAACTTCAATTCTTACCACTTAAACTGTACCTCCACTCATTTTTAGGCCCCATTCACATACATGTGAACAGAGGCACGTGCATGGCACATTGCCCTACATTCTGGCTACCATCTTCATGTTACACACTACATTCTATGATCATTAGCAAGGTTTTGTAAGCAGGACAGACAGAACATTGTAAGCATTGTAAGCACAGTGTCAATGCAACTATCAGCT
>SZWC01002217.1:198269-216150 GCA_023375785.1 Penium margaritaceum
GGGTTGTGATGCACGGATGACCCATGCACCCGTGATCCTGGACTGGCATTGCAAGATGATGCATGTAGCCTCAATTCAACGAATATTTTACGGATTTTTACAGGTACAATGTATGAACATTTATTGGTTGCGGAGCATGCAAGAACCAAGAATGGTGAACGACTCGCGCATACAAGTTGACAAAAGACGAGTGTGATACACAATTCATCGAAAAAAATGAAAAACGAAATCAAGGAATCTTCAGTTCAATGGTGCGGTTGGGTTACACGTGGACCTTGCAATCTGCTTAGTTTGAGGTAATGCTGCTCATGCGATTGGCCCAATGGATAGATCTTGCTGTAAAAAAACCAGTCATTGCCTTACCCTTGCTGAGCTGTATGATGCATGCATTGCATGCTGTGATGCAGCACGTGCTGTCATGCTATCCCTCGAAGTAGGTCGTCGCGGGTGAGCCCTCGTACGCGGACCTGAAACTCCGATTTTTGCGAAGTTAGCGTGTTCCCTGTCAAAGACTCCCTGGTGAGCCATATGTCCATTTGGGTCAGCCCCGGGTCGTGTAAGGGGCCTACCACACAACGTTGGGGCAACGTTGTACTTCGTTGTAGCGTTGTCGTTGTAGGGCCCCTACAACGGACAACGAGGTCAACATTGGGTCTGGGTAGGGACACGTACAGAGTGTTAAGAAGCTCAAAATGAATATAATTGCAGAGAGAGATGTCAATTAACAAGAGCGCAACATAAATACCCGCTGCTGTTCAGAGCAAGTGACGCACACGTAGTGTCAGTTTGTCCTCAAACTGGCCTAAAATCACTATTTTGGCCATAAACCTCTGAGAGTGGTGTGTTTTGATACCTGTGCGTAGGTACGCACAGGCATCAAAACACACCACTCTCAGAGCCTAGAGATGCAAAATCTTGAGCCAGAAGCTACAACCATTCACACGCACAAGTCTGGTCGGTGGACAGACAATGCAAAACATGCAAATCGAGCTCGAGAGCCAGTCCACCGAGAAAACTCTAGCGTCTACAGAAAATCCGAAAAGGACCCCGGCAAGCACCCTGGATGTCGTGTCAGTTGTCTGGCAGCTGCTAGTGCATGGAGCCACCACTCGTTGGTGCCCTGGCGCCAGCTGCGTCCGCATCATGGATCATGTCGTCATGCTCTCCAGTAACGCTGCTCCATACCACAAGTACTGGGTATACGGATAATCACCGCGTCATCGCTCGTGACGCGTGGGAGCCACACAAACCAAAATTTTCAAACCACACAATGCTGATGCTGTCATCATGCAACAACGAATGTACATAGTGATACTTGACATTGATGTGCTTTGTGCGAGTGTGGTGCACGACGTCATTGTCAGCAATGGCCATGACACTCTCATTGTCACAGTGCAACATGATGGACGAGAATGACTGACGCAACTCGGACAGCAAGCGTCGCAACCACGTGCTCTCACATGCACCAGGGGCCACATACTCAGCCAAAGCAGTGCTGCACGCAATGCGGCCTTGCTTGCAACTATGCCAGGACACAGGTTTTCCGCCATCAAGGACGATCCAACCCGTGCAACTCTTTCCTTCCCGACTGCTCGCCTAGTCACTGTCGGTGTACCACGTCGCCACAACGAACGGCTCTCGATGGAACATGAGGCCTCGCCGTGGGGTAGAAACGACATAGCGGAACACTCAGATTGCATCCTCAAAGTGAAGGTGACGCTGCTCCTGAGGGAACTATGCAAGGAGGTTGACGGCGAGCGCAATGTTTGGAAGCGTCGTCATCGCCAAGAGCGTCAGTGACCTGATGACATGCAAATATGTCGTCACTTCTACTGGCTCCCCCACCACGGCTGGATCAGAAAACTTGAGCATTGCTTGACCATCGGGCCACATGGTTGAGAATGCTCTTGGCACGAGGAGCAAATCCTCAGCGAAGCGCCCGGAAAGGGTCTGGACGTAGGCGGCTTGATGGACATGCAGGATGCCCGCGGAGCAATCATGCTCAAGCTCCATGCCCAAAAAGACTTGTGCTGGCCCGAGGTCCTTCATCTGGTAGGCAACGTGCACCACGTCCTTGACCCAGTGGATGGTGGTTGCATACGACAATGCGATGAGCAGGTCGTCAACATGGAACAACACAGTGACGAGAGTCTGACCTTGCGGACTAATGAATAACGTGAGGTCAACAGAGCTGCAAAGGAGGCCGCTGCTAAGAAGCGTACGGTTGATCTCCTAGTTCCAATAGTGTGGTGACTGCTTCAAGCCTTAGAGGGCCTTCAGAGTCTTCCAGACCTTGCTAGAGCCGTCGTCAAAGCCTGGAGGTTGCACCATGTAGAGCTCCTTGCCCTCCAGTGAGCCATGGAGGAAGGCGTTGCTCACATCCATCTGATGCAGTTCGCACCCGTGCTGGGCAACCAGGCTCAACAACCCCTGGCTGGTGGAAAACGGACAGATCGGGGCAAAGATTTGGTCATCGCTGATCCCAAGGACTTGAGCAAACCCCTTGGCTGTGAGATGGGCCTTGTACTTATCCAGGGACCTGTTTGGCTTCCACTTTTGCCAGAGAACTCACTTGGCGTTGATGGCCTTATGACCCGGGGGGAGGTCGACGAGCTCATAGACATGATGTTGCTGAATGGCGGCAAGCTTGTCGGTGCATGTTGCCTCTTAGTGAGCGGCCTCGAGAGACGCCCGAGCCTCATGTAGGGTGGCTGGGTCCTCTGGCCGCTCCATGGGGCAAAAAGTGAGGGCGTGCGCGTCCCATGCCCCTGGTGGTATCTGCGTGAGTGTGGCCCCAGTGGCAGACCGGTGCTACTGATGAAGCAAGGCATAGCCCAGAGCTCACCCTGGATGTACATTGGTGATGATAGACAGTATAGCCAAGCTGAGTGCCTTGGTGACGGGGTCCCCTGTCACGACTGTGGGAGTGGATCTGACATGAGTTGAGGAACCTCGTGGGATGAGAGGGGGGTCGTGGAGTGAGAGGACGTGAGGAGGCGGCCTGAGTGCTCACTGTCGGCCTGGGTTTGAGGCTCTCACCCGCACCACGTGTGTAGCACGTCGATGCAAACGAGGTAGCCTGCCGTAAGGGACTGGCAGACACAGACGGGGCAGCCGGCCGTGAGGGGCTAGCAGGGGCGGACGGGGCGGCTGGCCTTGAGGGGCTAGCGGACATGGACGGGGCAGCGAGCCCTGAGGGGCTGGCAGACATGGGCAAGGCGGCTAGCCCTAAGGGGTTGTCGTTTGCGGACGAAGCAGCTGGCCTTGAGGGGCTGGCGGACATGGACGAGGGAGCTGGCCCAGAGAGCCTGTCGGACACAGATGGGGCAGCCGGCCCTGAGGGGTTGTTGGAAACAGACGAGACAACCGGCCCTGAGGGGTTGTTGGACGCAGATGGGGCAGCCGACCCTGAGGGGCTGTCGGACAGAGTCAAGGCAGTTGGTCTTGAGGGGCTTTCCGACGCAGATGGGGCAGCTGGCCCTGAGGGGCTGGCAAAAACGGACAGGATAGCTGGCCGTGAGGGGCGCGGGGGCATGAATGAGTGAGCCGGCCCTGATGGGTTTTCCGACACAGATGGGGTAGCTGACCCTAAGGGGCTGGCGGACACGGATGGGGCAACCGGCGAAGACGGACCCGCGGGCGCAGATGATGGAACGCCCGGCCGCGGCTAGACGAAGGACGGACCCACCACTCCCCCATGCGATGGAAGGAACATCGACGTGTCGGAGCAAACAAGGTCGTGGGAAAACATGTCCTCAAAGAAGAGGGCAATGTGGGACTTGACGATGCAGTGTCAAGTGGGATCCCAGAAGCGCCATGCCTTGGACTGACGTGAGACGCCAAGGAAGGTGCACGGACGAACGCAAGGCTCGAGCTTGCCACCTTGGTGTGGGGCAGGCAGCCACACGATGGCCACGCAGCCCAGACCCGTGCTGGATGCAGGTCGACGCGTTCTCCATACCAGTGCTGGTATGGGGTGGACCGACGAGGATTGGGTTCGTGAGGAATCCTGTTTCAGACCCACGTCTTATAGATCATGGCCTCAAAGTAGAAGCCATCAGAGATGCCGGATTCTATTCGCATGGTGCGGACGGCGTCGGCCATGTTGCGGATCTATCTCTCAGAGACGCCTTTCTATCCTGGTGTTTAAGGTGCCGAAGTCTCATGATGGACACAACGAGAGGCAGGGAAGAGTGTGGTCTCCCCATAGAAACTCACCATCGCGATCAAAGTGGAAGTGGCGGAGAGGGCGACAACACTAGCGTTCAGCATGGACAAGCGAGTCCCGAATGGTGGGAGCGACGCCGCTCATTTGCCGAAGACAGTAAAGCTAGGGATATCGAGAATAGTCATCCGTAAGTGTCAGGACGTAATGACCGTGCTCGCCGACTGATTGTGTCCGGAGGGGACCCATGACATCAGAGTGAACCAGGTCGAGCGGGACGGACGCTCAAGAGGCAGAGAGGGGGTAGGTGGAATGGTGCATCTTGCCTTGAGCGCAATTCACACACTCGGTGGGACACGACAGAGGAAAGGAGGGTGGGTCACGGCCCTTGGCTGGCTGCGTACAAAGCATGCTATCAACAGCAGCAGAGTGGACGTGATAGTGGCTACGATGTAGGAGATGCGTATACTACAGAGACAGAGTGCTTGTAACAAACACGTGGCCTGTATCGGCCGACGTGGAGGGGAAAGAGGTAGAGGTGGACAGGCACGGGATGTGCCACAAGTTGCCATGGGCGGTGGCATGCAAAACGACACGACCGGACGGACACAACAACGTAGTGCCCACACCACGCAAATGCAGAACATCCATGCTCATGCAATCAAGGGCGGTGACAGACAGGAGGGTGAGCTCAAGGCCAAGGACGAAGAGAACATCAGTCAAGAAGACATCACCAATTGGACCATGGAAACGAACGACGTCAATACCACAGACGAGTAATACCTGACGAGAAGCCGTCCGAACCCCGGTGACATCGGTGACGGGACCAAGAACACGGAAAGCCTCGCGCAAGGCCATCATGTGATGCGTGGCCCCAGAGTCGATGATCCAGGTCTGTGACGGATCCTGGACTGGTGTGGCCAGGTCGCTGAGAGTCACATGGCAATGGGCAAGCGACGCCGACAAAGTGGACGGAGGTGCAAACCGGGAGTGCCAGTCATATAGCCAGGCGACATCGTCACAAAGAGGAGCAAGAGGACAAGGCACGACAGAGGATGGGATGGACAAAGATATAGGACACGATCATTGCACTAACTCTATCATGCAGGGTGGGAGGGAACTAGCAACTTTGCAACTTGCAATTCCCTGGGGAGGAGGGCAAGGAAGGCCAAGATGAAGTACGATGAAATGCTCTAGCTGGCGCTCGCGGGCGGAAGGTCCAACGGAGTAGACCGACTGCGGTGTGACAACGTCGGAGTCCAAGAGGGGGAAGGAAGGTGACGGGGACGGAAGAGCGGGCGCAAATAGCTGCGGTGCGGCCGTCGCGAGTGGCGCAGATATGTCAAGAGGAGCGACGGTCACGACAGTGGTGGCAAGGCGGCGCTCGCGTTGGTGACGCATGGTGGCGATGACGCGAGCTTCGTCAGTCGGGAGCGGACACGTGTACCACCCGTGTCTTGACTAGCCACAATTGTGGCAGACGAGGCTGGCGTTGCCATATCCGCCAGTTTGCTGCTGAGGTCCCTTGCCCTTCTTGCTCCGCTTCTTCTTCTTGCCAGCCGAGGAGGCACCGAAAGACGCTGCTACTGCTGGGACGGAAACAACCAGAGAGGCAACGGCTAGAGAGGCGAGGGACTTCGTGTGATGGATGTGTGACTCAAGACAAGCTTCCTCGATGCGAAGGAAGAGCTCGTACACCCAGGGCATGAGGGTACCCTGGGCAGCCATCACGGCGAGGACGTCCTGGAAGTAGTGGATGAAGACGTCGAAGAAGGGGCCGTTGGTGCCGCGCTTGATGGTCAGGAGCACGGAGAGAGGGGGTGGCGCGCCATCTCCAAGGCGGCACGTGATGTCCTATGCACGCTGCCAATAGGAGGTGACCGTCTCTGTCTCCCCCATGCGAAGGGAGTTGAACTCCCAGAGCAGGCGGCTGGTCTCAGCGTCACTGGACAGGCGATGAAGGCGCGTGAGTACGTGCCAGGCTGCTGTTAGGTCAGGGAGTCCGCTACTGGTGAGGTCGCCAAGGAAGGGCTCAAGGGCAAGGCGGGCGGCAGGAGGGGCCACAGGGACAAGGGCACGTACAGCGCGACCGGCGTCATAGACCTGGTTGGCCTGGGTGGAGTCGAAGGGCAGGACATAGTAGCGCCACAAGTTCTCATCCCGTGCCCAGATCCGAAAGTTGAGCTCCTAGCTCCGAAACTGGTCGCCAGATTGAAGCGGCGGCGACGGGGTTTCAAAGTCCTTTGGCCTGCGGCCCGCACCCAGAGTGGTGCCTAGGACTGACGTCACTGTCTATTGTTGGCGTTGGGTGTGCTGCTACGCTAGGTACTCCGTGACATAGGAGACCGTAGGGCTCGCGTACCTGGGTGGAACAAATGGTACTTGCTGACATCACTACAGCTGCTGTGGTGGCTATTGCTACTACTGTTGTGGAGGCTGCTGATGCTGCTGCTGCGGCTGCTCATGCAACGGTGGTGTTGGCACCTGTAGTGCTGCTAGCTGTTGTGTCAGCATTGCGAACTGCTGGCGCAAGGTGGCGAGTGGATCTGTCAAGCCAGTATGGCTGACGACGGAGCCTATAGGGTGTCGTTTTTGCTACTGCTGCTACGTTTGCTGTTACTACTGCTGCTGCTGCTGTTGCTACTACTACTATTGTTGCTACTGCTGCTACTGTTGTTGCTGTTGCTGTTTGCACGACTGCCGCTGCAGCTCCTACTACTGCTGCTGCTATTCTTGTTGCTGTGTTGTAGCGGCGGCAGGTGCTGCTGCTGCTGTAGCTACTGCAACTACTGTAGTTGTTGCAAGAAGGAGGGTCCTCCAATAGAGGAAAATCCCTCTTCATTCTGTGCCTTGTTTCCCTCCTTGTACTCCCTTCGTTTTTTTGGTGTGCTGCTGATGTTAGTGGTGACTTCAGCCTGGGATGGCTCATGTTAGGAGCTACTACTGTGTTATCTACATGATTGCTACAGGTTGTGTGTGTGTGTGTATGTTTGTGTTGATGATGTCAGCAATGTTGTCAATAGTGACATCAGTTGAGGAAGGCTGACATCAACAGCAGTTGCTGATGCTGTTACTGGTATGCTGTTGCAATGGCTGCTGCTGCTGCTACTACTGGCAGCAGTGGTTGCTGCTGGTACTACTGTTGCTACTACTGCTGTTGGTGTTATTGCGGCTGCTATTGTAGTAGCAGTTGCTACTGCTGCTATGGCTGCTGTTGTTGCTGCTAATAATTGTTGTTGTAGTTTTTGTGGCAGCAGCGGCTGGTTTTGTTCCTACTACAGCTACTACTTCTTCTGCTGCTGCTGTTGTGGCTGCAATTGCAATAGTAGTTACTGCTGCTGCAACTACTGCTGCGTGCTGTGGGGTGGTGGAACTTTTTAGTATACTCCCTCTTTTTTTTTCTCTTTCACCCGTCACAGGGAGCTTGCTCCTTGTTGTGAGCAGCAAGCTTGTTGCTCGCACCTTGCGACTTGTTGCGTGTTGTGAGGAGCGATTTCGCTGCTTGCAGCATGTTGCTATCTACGAGCAGCAAGCTCCAAGCAGCTGCAACCGCTGTTGCTGCTAACAGCTGCTGCTGGCTGCTGTCGGCTGCCGTTGCCTGTTGCTCTCAGCTGCTGCTGCTGCAGTTGGCTGCTGATGTTGCTCGCTGCTATTGCTGCTGCTGCTTATGCGGGCTGCCGGTACTCCTGCTGGCTGCTGCTGCTGCTTGCGGCTACGGGCTGTTGCTGTTGCGAGCTGCTGCTGCCGCCGGCTGCTGTTGTTGTACACATCTGCTGCTTGCTGATACTGCCACTACTTGCCGTTGCTGCAAGCTGCTGCTGCTGGTGGAGGCTGCTTCTGCTGCTTGCTGCTTCTGCCGTTCACTACACCTGGATGACATCGTCAGGTGCGTCGTGGCCAGCAGGTGCCTGTTGCGGCCTGCCGCTCACTTCCTCGCGTCATGCGTAGGGGTCAATGCTACCGAAAACATTCGGCGCCATTTCCCCTGGCCCAGTGGCCGTGGGAAAAAATCTGACGCCACCACCAGGCGGGTCAATGCTGTCGAAAGAAATCCAGCAGCATTTCCCCAACACTGGCACGTATGGGGGTCCGCCGGCGTAGTCACGCACCTGTACGCCAGTCGTGTGCTGCTGCTGCTACGCTTTGGCCCTGATACCAAGCTGGAGACCATGCTAGAGCGCAGGTTGGGACAGTGGCGTCGTTGATGCAGCGTGCGGGTTTCCATGCTCGTTGCTTATTCTGCTACCCCTTGAGTCTACCGCTCCAGAGTCTAAGTCTGAGTGCTCTGGATTTGTTACTCAGAAACACGCGCGCCAGTGTTAGCGCCAGAAAGCAGCTGAAAACTGGAAGTGACTGATTAGTGATAAAGAATGAGCAACAATGGGAGACCCCTCCCAGTTCTAGCTCCCCCCTAGTTCTGTAGAGCTTGTTCCTTAGCTAACCTGACAATCAGAAAATAGACCTATTTTTGGTGAGCCCTGCCAGATGACCGACAGCCCAAAACCCGGGCGTCGTCCGTTTTGCCTGAGGACTGGACCATACCATTATACGCACGCTGCAAACACAGTCGTGCGGTCAGAATCAGCTAGAAAAATAGGAGTGAGGAGTTATGGCTGCCGAAACCCAGGTAGCGTCTACGGTAACCCCGGGTACCAACAATGTAAGAAAATCATGAAACTTGGACCCTAGGCATGACATAGCAGAGTGAACGCAACAACGCAGTCAAACGCGGTGCTGGACATGGGCAGACAGCAAAGGCAGTGACAGTGCCTGTTAGCGGCATGACTGCCGAGGAGGTCTGCCGATACACTCCGGTGATTTTTAAACTCGACGTCTAGGTTTTTAAGAATTAAGTGTTCTTTAACTTTGACCAGGTTTTTGACATTGCAATTACTTATGTGTTCCTAATTCGTCCAATTTAAATGAGGTCTGATACTTAAACTCGACGACATGGCCTGGTCAATTCTTTGGTGTTCCTTGAATTCGATGTCAAAGCTTCTCGCAACGGGTGTCGGGGGGGCCCAACCCGTTGCTCACAATGTCAATTCGACCGTTACATCCATCGTGTCACATGGATGACGGCAGACGCCCATTCGGCGGGGAATCCGTTGTTGCATCTTTTGTGCGGTCAGTGATCAATGCTAAAGTTCTTACAGATTCGCTGTCAGTTCATCACCAATACCAGTCTTCTTTTGTCACCAGTCGCTGCCAGCATGGAGAGATTCCTTCAGAAGGTTTGTCCAGAGGAGCGCGTCCGCCGTTTGGAGTTGCAGCTTGGAAATTCCGTGCCTCCGCGCCCTATCCATGAGAGACGTCCCGTCGGTTGTCCGAGGAAACCTGTTCTCCTCACGTACAACGATTCGCTTCCCCCGCATGCATCAACCACATCACCTGAACGACAGACACCAACGCAGCGGTCAACTTCATGCACTAGTACTGCAGCTTCACCTTTATCGCTGCCACCCACACCTGTGCATGCCACGCAGGCATCTTTGTCCTCCAACAGCCGTGCATCAACCGCTGCTGAGTGTCGCATAGCACGGGAGCAGCAGGCATTGAATGCTAGCATCGCCTACCTGTACAAAGGAGATGCACCGGAAAAGCCTACCGCTGCGGACAAAGGGAAGGGGAGGGTCGTGTAGGAGCCTCGCCCAAAGCGTCGACGCCTGCCCCTACCCATCAAACGCATGGAACCCGGTTCCCTGCGCATTGAGGAGCCGACTGAGCCTCTCCCACCTGTCAGCGACAGCAACACCGGGTCCATGCGCGAGGATCGACCCGCAACAAATGCTTCCAGCGAATCTTCCTCAGGCAGTCAGTCGGCTGACGAATCCACCGACAGCGAGTGCATGGCGCTCGTCCCAACAGAGTACAAAACAACCTCCAAAGACACAGGCAGCAGCGGACAGTCGAAGAAGCTTGGCCAGTACTGTGACTGGTTCGGCTCCGGACAATTCCCCGCCATCTACAGGGCGGTGAAGTCACACCATTCTTTTTACACAGCGGTGAAGCATCTGCAGCAATCTTTCCGGACGCCGGACGGCCTGTGCGTATTCGACCGCCTGGCACCGAGCACCATCGCCGGATGGTTTGTATCCGGGACGAAGGTCTTCAAGGACCAGTATGCTCATGCAGCCACCATCGCCATGAAAACAGAACCCTGTCCACCAGTGAACAAGAAAAAGAGGGTACACGGCAATCGTGGAGAAAAGGCGTGGTTGGCGGCTCATCTGGAGGTGGTGGAGGACATAAGAAAATGTCTGCTTCGTGCCCGCAATGCCGGTAACCCGCTCAACAGCAAGTCCATCTGCCAAGAGATCCGGCGGATCATCGGTCAGCACGTGCCTGACGATCTGGCATGTTTGGGCGATCGTGCTTTCGGGCGGTCGTGGGTCCGAAAGTTTGTGACCACAACCATGGGGTGGTCATAGCGTGCGGGCACTACGGCCGCCCAAAAGGTGCAAGAGGACTGGCAGCAGAAAGTGGAAAACTTTTTGATGAGAGCAGCGGCTTTAATCAGCTTTCCATTAAATTCCACCTGTCTTTGTCATCAACGCTAACCATACGGCGATCCAACTCGTTCCTGCCGCCGATCACATGTACGCGACGAAAGGGTTGTCCGACATCTCCATCATCGGCCTCGATGACAAGCGTGCTATAACAGTGCTCATCACATCGGCGTTTTCTGGAGACTTCCTACCGCTCCAGCTCATCTTCGCGGGGAAGTCCAAACGGTGCCTACCCAAGGGGCCCCACGCACGCGGGCTCCTCGAGTCCGGCTGGCTGCTGTCTCACACGCCCAACCATTGGGCCAACGGAGAGACCACGATGCAGTGGGTCCGCGGCATCGTGCAGCTGTACTACCTGGCCAAGTGCGCTGCCTACGGCCTGGAAGTGGGCAAAGCGCACATGCTGCTGGTCCTCGATGCATGGCGCCCACACTGCAGCGCAACGTTCCGCGATTGGCTGCGCACCCACTTCCCGCACATGCACCCTGTTTACATCCCTGCAGGATGCATGTCAAAGGCACCGCCTGCTGACATCGGCATCATCTCCCTGCTGAAGAAAATGTCAGGGACAGTTTTGCGATGTGGGCTAACGATAAAACACGTTCAGGAGAGCTGCTTGCGCTAGGAATGTCGGTCATAAAGGAGCAGGCATGCAAGTGGTTCATGCTAGCATGGCACAACATCGACGCGAACCCCAACATCGTGCGCAACGCATGGGCTCGTGCAGGATTCCAATGTGTGTTCCAGCCAGACTTCCAGCGCCTAGCTGATGGCATGTATGGGCACATCATGTACAAGGACGAGGGGGTAGAGGAGGAGGATGAAGTAGTCCTATGAACCATGTAATGACTTCATGTCCATTTCCATTTTTTTCAAGTCTAGCATTTTTCTCTCCCACGGATGACATTAAATGAAGTACAACAAGTGACATTGAATGAAGTACCAGGACACTCGCACTTTCACGAGCATCGTGGTCGAGCCAGACCTCTACAAGAAAAAAAAAGGGTCAGTGATGGACAAAATTGAACTTTCCATGAACTGTGCAACAAATAAGGGATCACCAAATGCCCTGGAAAGTAACTTCAACCCACACACTTTGAATTCGATGTGCACACCTTTGAATTATTTATGTGATCCTTTAAATTTGTTCATTGAAATAGCGGTTCAAATTCAACAAAGGAAGAAACCATTGAAATCGAATTTAAGGATCACCGGGGTAGTTGAGCACGAAGGAGGGAGGAGGCTCCAGCAAACTGCGTGTAGGCCTCAGCGTGCGTCAGCTTCACCGGGCGACACTCCATCAGCATCACGTCTTGCTGTCAGTCATCTGCACGCCAATGTACACATGCCGAGAGGACGCAACAGAGTACAAGTGAGAGATGTGTGACAAAAACCAACAAGCTGAGTGCAAATGTGGTGTCCACAACATGCTTGTGAGATTGATTTCTGTGATGAGCTTGGCATACTTGGTTTCTGCTTAGCATAACATGGAGCAAGTATAGCAGGGAGAGCATGCATCCACATACGCTCGTGGTCGATGTGGTAGATAGTGGGTTTAATCATGCATGTAGTGATGCTGGGTGAGCATCATCTACTGTGGCAGTCATTGCAGCGCCTGATGCGGCTGCACTTCCTCCTTTCTTCTCACTTTGCCACTCATCCTGGTGAGCTTGACACTATTTCTTGTCCTCTCTCTCCCTCCCTTGTCTCGGTGTTGGCGTGTTTGTGCATCCAGATTGGCTGCCTTGCAGCACAACCATGAGCTGAGACACTCACCATATCTTCCCATGTCCATTGGGACAAGGGAAACTCTGCCAATTTTCTTTTTAGCAGAGTGACACCATTGACATCATGCGGGTTGACGATGAGAATTAGACTACCTTGCAAGCAGAGTTACAATGCGAGCACAGTACTCTCTAGGCTGCTCTCCGGCACACATCACAAGAGAGGCTGGATAGTGAGCAAGATGACCAGGATGCCTCTACTGATCACATAGCGGACTTGGTCCTAAACCGTCTCCAGCCCACAATGCCTGCCATACCCTCTCTATGCACTGTTGTTGGCATTGCTGCAGCATTCTCTATTGCACTCGCTTCCACATCCACCATGTCTGGCACCATTGAGTATTACTCCCTTGCAGTTACCGCTATAGCATTGCCTCCACAATGCCAGAGTGACTTTAACCTGTCCCCACACACTTCACTCCAAACCTCACCCTCTCATCTTGGGAGATTCGATTTAGTGCGTGGGCTGAGGAAGAGAAGCTCTACAAATGTGACTATGAGCCTAATCCCTTTGCCAACCTTCTCTTTGTCCCTATCAAGTCAGAGTCAGCTGTTCATACACTCATTTATGGAGGGCCTGACAATCTGACTGATGAGACCGGGCCCTATCAAAATGATACTGCATGCTGCACGCCTGCTTATCCATTTGATGCATATGCTCTCATAAGCACCACACTACAGTGACAGGTCATGCAACACAAAGAATTCTCACTGTTCACTTCAACACACTGTTTGTGCATGTTGATGAGACAGCCGATGCCTATGGGTCTCGTAGTCTTTCACTGCTACACGATCTTGACAAGGCAACTCTAGGCCAGCTCCATGTAGTCCTCTCCATCGTAGACAACCTTGTTCTTGAGCTCTCTATTATCTTCAAGGAGGTCAAAGCCTCTGAGTTTGAGCGCCTCAAAGCAGAGCCAGTCCCTGCTAACACCCCTCCGGGCATTGATGCCCTATGGGAGTTACATCAAAGTGCCTCATAATGGAGCACTTTGCTGAGCAAGTGCATTCATAATGCTGCTATTGGCGCTGCTACCACCGCGTTCCCATATTTGACTGCTTCCTCCATTGCCTCATCTACCTCCTCATCCTCCGTACTTGCTTCATCCCTATTGACTCAAGGCACCGGCCGTGGTCGCAAGAAAGGGAAAGGCAGCTCTTTTGGTGGGGAGTCCGGTGGGCGTGAAAAGGGGAGGGGCTCCAAGAGCTTGTTATCTTCCTCTCTTTCCTCTAGCATGGATACGTTCTTGAACTGTGGCGCTATCAGGAATTGTTCCCCAAAGTACCCTGCACTCCCTAATGATGCTCACCTATCATCTACAATACAATCACACTGGGCACATTCTTCTGATAACGTTGGTGGCACGTCTCGTCCCTTGACCTGGACTGGACCTTCCAAGTACAGTCCGTCCACCTCCACGGATGCCGCGTCCGACAGCACCGCTGTGGCACCTCTCCTGCCGCCCTACCCTTTGGGTGGCCTTCTACACTTAGAGGATCTTCCTTCTATGGAATACATATGTGAGGTTTGGTTTATGGGGGGCTATTAATACACTAGTTTTTAAGTGTGTCCCTATGGTCTGTGATTTTGTCCTATATGAAACATTTGACACCTATCCGTGCATGATTATGTCCTATATGGAATTGTGCACCTTTACCCTTGTAGGATGGGGTCGATGGTGGTATGGTATGGGGGGAGAACGCTCGTTCCCCATACAAAAATATACTAATCACACACTGGGAGCATGATATTGTCTTTTATGGGACATCTGACCCCCACTCTTATGGGGGGGGATCCAGTGCATGGGGCTAGTGCATGTGGGCAGTGCACTCGGTTCCCATACAACAATACACTAATCATGCACTCAATGCATGATTTTGTCTTACATGGAATGTTGGATCCCCATCCCTATGGGGGGGATCCAGTGTGTGGGTGTAGTATGTGTGGACAGTGCGCTCGTTCTCTATACACAAATGCACGGATCATGCACCCAGAACATGCCTTTATCTTACATGGATCATTGACCCCCACTCCTATGGGAGGTCCACTGCGTGGGGATAGTGTATACAGAAAACACACTTGTTCTCCAAGCAAAAATACAATGATTATTCACTCATTGTGTGATTTTGTCTTGTATGGAACCGTAGACCCCACTCCTATAAGGGGGTCCTGAGTGTGGGGGTAGTGTATGAGGGTAGTGCACTCATTTCCTATATAAAAATACACTGATTATGCACCAAGTGTGTGATTTTGTCTCATATGCAACATTGGACGTCCACTCCGAGATGGGGGTCCAGTGCGTGGGGCTAGTGTATGAGGGCAGTGCACTCATTCTTCACACAAAAACACACTCATCACACACTTGGTGTATTATTCTTTCTTACATTAGACATTTGACCCCCACTCCCATGGAGGGGGGGGTCAGTGCGTGGGCCTAGTGCATGAGGGAAGTGCGTTTGTTTCCCATGTAAAGATACACTGATCACGCACTAAGTCCGTGATTTCACCTTCTATGGAACAATGGATCCCCAACCCTGTGGAGGAGTCCAGTGCATAGGGGTATATTATGAGGGCAGTGCGCTCGTTCTCCATACTGAAGTACACTGACTAGGCACTCAGTGCATGATTTTGTCTCAAATGGAATATTGGACTCCCACTCCTGTAAGGGGGGTCCAGTGCATGCAGCTAGTGTATGAGGAAAGTGCGTTCATTCTCCGTACAGAAATACACTAATCATGCACTCAGTGTGTGATTTTGTCTTATGTGGAACCTTCGGCCTCTCTCATGTGAGAATAATGTATGAGGGCAATGCGCTCATTTCCTTTCCTTTCCTTTGATCAAGCACTAATTGTGTGATTTTGTCTCATATGGTACATTGGACTTGAACTCGTAGAGGGAATCCCAATACATGGATCTAGTGCATGAGGATAGTGCGCTCGTTCTCCATGTAGAAATGCACTGGTCACGCACTCAGTGTGTGACTTTTCCTTTTATGGGACCTTTTACCCCCACCTCCATGGGGGGTCCAGTGCATAGGGCTAGTGCATGAGTGCAGTGCGCTCGTTGCCCACATAGAAATACACTGATCATGCACTCAGTGCGTTATTTTATCTCATAATGAACATTTTACCCCTTCTCTTGAGGGGGGTTCCAGTGCGTGGGGCTAGTGTATGAGGACAGTGCGCTCCTTCTCCATACAAAAGTATACTAATCACACACTCACTGCATGATCTTGTCTTGTAAAACTTCTTTGACCCCCACTCCCATGTGAGAGCGCACTAAAAGAGAGCACTAGAAATCCAGTGTGTGAATTGAACACCATTGGGCATGTATGAGATATGTCCAACCAAAAGCCACTAAATACTCGATCAATCAGTACTGGGTCTGCCAAGGTAGGTACCGGTACAAACCACCGTAGAGAATACACAACCTGTCAGAGGCAAAATGTGGCAAATCATCATGGGTCTTCCAGGGCACTGGCACTGATCATCAAGTGCCCGGATCTCGACCACCAAGAAAACTCTATCAGCCATGCACGGGTGAAATAGGTGGCTATGACGTGCCATAGGTGTCACAGAATGAGTGATGTAGCACCTGGAGAACCATGAGCACAAACTGGGAAGTTCTCAATACACAAGACTCTACAACATTTAGACAGTTGAAAGCCCATACACCAGCAACTACGAGGTGAGAGAGGAGCGAGAACAGTGGTATCGCCTTTGTCGCAGAGGCCCTCTTAGCCAAGAAATGAACACGGCTTTCCTGTGGTTCCAACTTGCTCTTGTACTGTGCCGTTTGCACCCGAACACCACATTTACCTTGCACCCACTCAAAACCTCCTGCATTGTGTTCTGTTCATCCTTATCCTTCAGCACAACTACTGGGATGAGGTTGATGGTGTAGCTCACTGTACGCACAGCCTCCACCGGGAAAACTCGCGACAACCCTACATCCACAAGCATGGTCTACACCATGTTTAACAGCGTCTGGTTTGCCCGCTCCGCCATTCTGTTGGACTGTTTTGAGTATGGCATAGTGGCTCCCCAATTGATTCCCTGTTGCTTTAGCCAACCGCTGCAGACCACATACTCTCCGCCATTGTCGCTGCATAGCGCTCTAACCTTCTGGCCAGTCTGCCCATCCACTGCTGCAATGCACTCCTTCAGCCGGTCGAGGACCTCGTCTTTGTACTTCATGGAGTACACAAAGGCTCACTGCTGTAGTCATCAATGAAGGTGATGAGTTCCTCAGGCTGCTATGTGACGGGATTTTGAATGGTCCCCACATCTCATTGTGCACGACCTACATCAGATCGTGTGTGCGAGTCGCGCTCTTGTTGAACAGCTTGAGCCATGCCTTGCCCAAACTACACAGCTCACACTTTTTGCGCACCACTGCAACTACTGCCACATGTACTGCACTACCAATGATGAGGCCGTGTACCATTTTGCGCTTCACATCTCTTTTATGATGATTGCATGCAAAGAATGCCCGAGTCATCGGTACCATAGTTCCAGATCCGCCCTTCCTCCCTTGGCTATGTTGAAAATGTGCTTCTGCGATTCTTCTGAGTCCGATGCCAAGGGAACACCTTGGTTTCCAATACCCTACTAATCATTGATTTTGATTTTTTACCTCAAGCTAGTTTAAGTTTCTTTTACTTGGACATGGATTAAATACTGGTGGTAGTACCTGACAATTCGACAAAGCAGGACCTGTGGTACTTCCATTTTGATGAACGCCCTTGCTCGACTTCTCGGTGCTACGTTCATTTCGACGAGCTGTCACCGTCCGGTGAGCGGCGTTCAGATTTTTACGCCAACTCGAGACGTGCACATGAAGATTCCTCAATCGATTCAAACAATCCATGCTGCATCTGGACGTTCGAACCACCCGGTGTAGCGCGTTCAACGTAAATGGACCATAAAGCTGTCTGACCCTACGACACTTCCACTTGTCAATTCCCCCAGCATCGGCCATCCATGCTGCACCTACCCGCAATTATGGACCGATACCTACTGAAGGTCAATCCCGAGAAAAACACGAGGTGCTTGGCGTTCGCAATTTGAGTTGGCCAACCCCCTCGGGTGGCCCCTTCCTGTCGTCCATTGGGCTGCCCACAGAAGGTCATCAAACTCCTCATCTACATGTACATGTAGATGCATATATATGTATATGTATGTTTATGTGTATATGTATATGTATATGTAAATGTAAATGTATATGTAAATGTAAATGTGAATGTAAAGGTATACGTAAATGTATATGTATATGTATATGTATATGTATATGTATATGTATATGTATATGTATATGTATATGTATATGTATATGTACATGTATATGTACATGTATATGTATATGTATATGTATATGTATATGTATGTGTATGTGTATGTGTATGTGTATGTGTATGTGTATG
>SZWC01002217.1:217508-241260 GCA_023375785.1 Penium margaritaceum
TATGTGTATGTATATGTATATGTATATGTATATGTATATTTATATGTATATGTATATGTATATGTATATGTATATGTATATGTATATGTATATGTATATGTATATGTATATGTATATGTATATGTATATGTATATGTATATGTATATGTATATGTACCAACTTTTGACCTCGACTTCATGTGCACGCACCTGATGCAGGTAGAAGTATGTCGCAATGCAAGAAAGCGGAATGGCGGTGGCAGTGGCGAAGAAGCCTTTATGGCAATGGGCTCATGCAACTAGCAGCAGCTGCAATAGTCTGGGCAAGAGAGGTAAGAAGAAAGGCAAGTACCATTACTGCCAAAAAGGGGGGTACTACAAGAAAGAGTGCTTCAAGTTCTAGAGGGACCAGAAAGAGTAGCAGCAGCAACAACGAAAGAAGTAATCTCCACAGCAACAATAGCAGTCACAAAAACGTCAGCAGTAGCAACAGGAGAACCAGTCTAGAGTGCGCCAATTAAACAGCATGAATGTGGCCAAGGAGGTGTGCGACCACCTTTTCATGGCAAAGTCAGAAATATCGCAGGTGGAGAAGGTGAACCTTGCATGGTACAAGGAGTCAGGGTGCACCAAGAGTCTGACGCAACACAAGGAGTGGTTCTCATGGTTACTGTCAATCCTTCCTTGACCTATTGTTTTGGGTGATGATTGGGTGGTGTTTGCTAAGGGGATTGGGAATGTGGAGATGTGGTTGGAGATCCCGCGTGTCATTGAAGTGGGAGTGTTCCATGGCGTGCTCTATGTACCTGATGATGCGTTCAACCTTCTCTCAGTGTTGGTGTTTCCTCTCTAACCAACACAGGACTGCGCGTCGTCTTCGATGATGGCTATGGCTACATCTTTGACAAGGACACAAGAGAGGAGTTGGCCAAGACGGTGAAAGAGGGCAACATGTACAGCCTGCTATGGGCAACTAAGATCCCGCATGAGCAGAGTCTTACAGTAGTGGTGTAAGCAACAGATGGTGAGATCTGGCATGCGCGCTACGGCCAAATCTGCATGTGCACCTTGCAGCAGCTTCAAGCAAAGTAGATAGTGCGTTACCTACCATGTTGAACTTTGAGCAGCATCGCGAGGCATTCTGTGGAGCAAGGGAGCGCACATAGGAGGTGCTGGAGTTGGTTCACACAGACTTGTGTGGCCGGATGCAGACTCAGAGCTTTGGAGACTCTAGGTGTTTTCTGACCTTCATTGATGATTTCAGCTATTACACTGCTGTGTTCTTCCTTTCCTTCGAGGACCAATGCTTTGACATGTTCAAGGAGTTGGAGGCAATGGTGGAGAACTAGACTGGCAAGAAAATCAAGGCCCTCCGTTGCCACTGGGGTGGAGAGTACGTGAGCAAAGACTTCTAGGACTACCCCATAGTAGCTCACATCAAGGCGCAGCGTAGCGCGCCATACATGCTGTAGCAAAATGGTGTAGCAGAACGCACCAATCGCACCATCATTGAGTCAACACGCTCTATGCTGCACGCGGCTCGCCTCACCTACGACTTCTGGGCAAAGGCAGTAAGCACTGTAGTGTACATCAAGAACCGCAGTCCAACCAAAGCGTTAGAGCAGATGACACTGTACAAGGTGTGGTTCAACAAAAACCTGAGTGTGGGCCATCTCTACGCGATTTGCACTTTGGCACACATGCATGTGCCCAAGGAGAAGCGGTAGAAGCAGAATGCAAAGACCGCGTAGATGCTGATGATTGGTTATGACGTGGCAAGTAGGGCGTATCACCTCTATGAGAGGGATACGGGCCACATCATCATCTCCAAGGATGTCATCTTCAACGAGAGCAACGTCATCGGAACCAACATCGTCTGTGGAAAGGCACCAGAACCAGCAACTGACGAGGCACTAGGAGCAAATACCCTTCCTGACCCAGTTTCTCCTGAACCTTCCTCTACTCTGATAGTGAGAGAACCACTCTACTCTCCCATGTCTGATGTAGCAGATACAATGGCCTCATTGGCAGACGCAGAAGAAGGTGATGCTGCACCACCGACAGTAGCAGTTATGCCTATAGCACCGCGCTAGCCGCCCGCTAATGCCCAAGCACTGAGTCACAGGTACCCTCTCAGGGTGTGCTACAAGCTAAGTGAGCGCGGCCATTTCTGGATGCTGCAGAAACCAGAAGAGATAAATGTCACAGTTGCAATACTCAGATGAGCCAACATCGTACAAAGACGTTATGGCAGCACCAGATGCAGCAGATTGGGCACAAGCTGTGCAGCAGGAGATACACTCGCAGCTCAACAACGGCACATGGGAGCTGACTGAGCATCCACCCGGACGCAAGGTGATCAAGTGCATGTGGGTGTTCAATAAGAAGTGGGGTGCAGACGCCAACCTTGAGAAGTACGAGGCGAGGCTCGTTGCCAAGGGCTACTCGAAGCAGGAGGGCATCGACTACAGTGAAACCTTTGCCCCTATTGCAAAGTTTATTTCTGTGCGCACACTCCTCTCTTATACAGTGGCAGAGAACTTCAAGATCCACCACATGGATGTCAAGACATCATTCTTGAATGGTGACTTGGAGGAAGCAATCTATATGGAGCAGCCGGAGGGATTCACCATGGATGGACTTGAGCACCTGGTATGCAAGCTACAGAAGTCGCTGTATGGCCTCAAGCGGGCGTCGCGTGCTTAGCATCAGAAGTTGGATGCGTCACTACAGTGTATGGGGTTTTGAACGCAGTGAGTGTGACTATATCGTCTATCGCTGGCAGTATGGTCATGAGGTGCGCATCATCATCGTGTATGTGGATGACATGCTCCTCATCTCCAACAGCATGTCTGCGATGCATGGGTAGAAGGAGGCGATGCAGGAGCACTTCTAGATGTCTGATCTTGGGGAGGCATCACACTTCCTTGGCATCTAGATCACGTGTGACCGCAAATCAGGCTCTCTCTTGCTGCAGCCGAGCCGGTACATCAAGCACGCACTATAGTGGTTCGGCATGGCAGAAGCAAAACCCATGGACACGACGCTTGAGACGTGGCACTACCTCATGGACGTCAATGGAGAAGTAGATGCACCTTAGCGGCAGAAGTACTAGAGTGCCGTCGGCAGTCTCATGTACCTGATGGTGATAACCAGGCCGGACCTTGCACAAGTTGTGAGTGCTATGAGTCAGTACATGGCAAATCCCGGACCTGAGCACCAGAAGGCGGTGAAGTGGATCTTCAGCTACCTTGGTGGAACCATCAACATCAGTATCACCTACAATGGCACCAACTACAACATCTTCAGCTACATAGACGCAGATTAGGCTTCAAATCTGGAGGACTCAAGTCCATCTATGGACATGTGTTTCTCATGAAACGAGGTGCCATAAGCTGGTACAGCAAGCGGCAGATGGTGGCCACCTCAAGCACAAAGGCTAAGTACTTGTCTCTCCGCTTTGGAGCCAAGGAAGGAGTTCTTCTCTAACTTCTTATGGCAGAAATGAGTGGGAGTGCAATAGTTCCTTTTCCTGTGTGCATCGACAACCTGTGCACAATCGTTTGCAAAGAATCCTGAGTACCATGCACGCACCAAGCACATTGATATCACCTATCACTTCATCAGGCACATGTTGTAGGAGGGTGCTATCAAGGTGGAGTTCACTCCAACTAGCAAGTAGATCCTTGATTTCTGCACCAAGCCAATGACCCGTGAGAAGTAGCAGTTCTGCATGAAGGCACGTGGACTGAGCCCACTTTGACTACGGCTAAGTGGGAGATTGTTAGAAAATGGTCCAACCGGCTCAGTTTCAGGCCAAGAGGAGCAAGTTCTAGGAAACTACCAGATGTCTGCTCTTATCGACAATCCAACTCCACTATGTCCATGTCTCATCCTGAAAAGGGAAAAGGGGAAGAGGTCAAGGGTCAAGACCTGATGGAAGAAACATCCAAAAAGGTCTTAGATTCTTGGCTTGTGTTGTCAGAGTGTGGTGACTAGGGAAAAAAACCTCTCCTTACTTCTTAGGTGAGGTGAGATCCTGTGTACTAGCCATGGAAACATGGCCTTTCACCATGGGATTGTGGCTTATGTGACCAGTAGGAGTGTGCCATGAGAGAATTCTCTAGCTCTCTAGGTCATGTGTGTGGTCAGCCTGATTGCTGGGCTGATTTCCTCTCTTGTTTGAGATTATGTACTCTAGTGTGTGAGCCTTAGCCTCCATGGCTAAGTGGTGTGGCTTGTGAGAGGGCTAACTTGCCCAAGCTCTACATCTAAATTTTCTCCATCATTTTGAGTGATTTAACAACCATTCTTGAGCACAATTGATGTGCTTTCAGTCCCACATCCTCGTTGCTCCATGGTTACCTCTCTCCTTAAGTTCCAACACATAGTGGCCACGGACCATGTCTTGAAGACCTGTAATGAAGTCCATGTTGATGCACTCCCACGGAGTCCCAGGAATGGGAAGCCATCAATATCCTTATTCCAAAGACATGGGTCCCATGTCATGGAATACTTACAGACATGGACACTTCATCGTGGCTACCAATAGTGTACCGAGGTTACATGTCTGGTATTTCTAGGTCCCACATGACTTGTGACTGGCGGGTGGTGGAACTGGGAGATATTCTTCGCCCAAAGGTCTTCGGATTCTAGCTGAACAATTTATTCTCCATGAAAAAGTATTCCTAAATTTTCCACCAATTTGTACTTTTCTAGATCGTTAGAGTCTTGAAACCAAGAAGCAACATAGTATCACATCCAGGTCATGTGTACACAACTGTTGTAGTGGATAATCTCTTGAGGTGGTTGCCACAGAGGTGTAGGGGGATTTTGTGTTTCTAGTGTAATTGTCGCAATGGCCATAAAACACCCACTCACCCTGGTAGTTCCTTTAATATCCATAAGTGGTCGGCTTAGTGGATCGGCCATTTTGATGCGTCCTGGTTGATATTCCCATGTGAACAAGCATTGGATCAGGTGTTACTTTCAACGAGCAGCATGTCTTGATAGGTTTGGTTTCTTTGGAAAAACACCATTGGATTGTGGGTTTTCACGACCATCACACCCTCCTCAGTGCCCTCAAGGTAGCAACGCCACATCTTGAAATCGTGTACCACCATAAGGAACTCTTGATCCCCAGTTGTGTACCACGTATCCACAAGGATGACCGTCTGGCTCTCATAGACAACTCTGTGATTGTTGTGTAAAAGGTTTTCTCCAATTCCTAGTGCCAACGCATCACATTGCACCTCCCATGGTTGCGATGGATCATGAAAGGCTAAGACGGCTATTGTGGATAAAAGCTCTTTGAATTTAAGAAAAGCATTCTGGAGGTCAGGTGTCTTATCGTAATGGCTCATGTTTGAGCCTGGTTAGCAGCGCTACCATGGTCAAATATACTTGCATAAACCATTGGAAGTAGTTTGCACAGCTGATGAAATACTGAATATGCCCAACATTTACCGGGTGCGACCAATCCACAACAACTTGGACCTTTCAAGGGTTAACACGGATGTCGATCTTGTTGAAAATGTGTCCAAGGTATTTGAGCTCATCTTATGCAAACTTGTACTCGCTAGAACTTATGTTCTTGGAGATCGGAAGGACTTTGCACAGATGTTGAATGTGATAATCTATGGATTTTGAGGAAACTGAGACTTTGTCCAAATAAACCAAGACAAATTGGCCCAGTTGCTTTGTGAACGTTCACTTCATTCCTCCTTGAATGGTTTCCTCGACGTTTGTTAGCCAAAAACATAAGGCTCAGGACTGATAGTGCATTCAAAACACTCTTTCTAGTGCATCACTTTTGGTGATGCGGATTTGATGGTATCCTTAAGATAAATCCAAGGAAGAAAAGACTCTTACCCCTTCGAGTTGGTCAAAAAGGTCCTCAATCCATGGTAGGTGGAATCAAATTTTCACCTTAAGGTTATTCAGTGCCCGGTTTTACACACACATGCATAAACCACTCTATTCTTTCTTACAAAAAGGATCTGTGTACCGTACGGCGAGCTACTCGGCTCGATCCACACTTTCGCAAGGTACTCATTGATTTGGCATTTTGCATCACCCCTTCCTATTAAAATTCGACAATACATGGGTCTAAATAGAGGGGTGGCCTCCGGCTGGAGTGGAATCGTGTGGCTCATGTGTCGTTTTGGTGGAAGCCTAGCTGGTGGGCTTTGAATACATCGAAGAAGTCCACCAACAGCGAATTGATATCTTGTGGCGTGTCTTCCTTCGTGTCACCCTCCAATTCTGCAGTTGAGCCAAGAAACATTGACACCCTTCAGATACGTCTCTTAACGTGCATTGCAAACAAGCAAGCATGGACTATTTTGGGTTGATGACAATTCCGTACGTGGAACAGACATAAAGCGACATTGTACCTTTCGAAGATCAAGCATTTTGATTCAAAGCACATCTGTGCCTTATTATCACAGAGCCACATATTTCCTAGCACCACATTGAATGGGTGAAGAAGCTGTATAGGTACCGATCACGGGAATTACATGGTTGTCATGGAAAACAGCTGCGCCATTCGGTGGCTCATACTTGAGGACCACCTGTCGGGTAAAGCCAAGGCTAACAAAGGTGTCATCCCCACTAGCTAGTGTCAGACAATAAGCTAACAGGAACACGAGCTATATTTCCTTTGAACTGTATCATCATGTGACCTCCACTCTTCCGAGTGAATCAGCTCGACGACGACAAGTTGAATTTGTGATAAACATAGAATTTTCAAAATGCACGCCGCAGCTCCCATAATTCACCCACCCGAGTCCACGTCTAGTGGGTACGTGTGAATTCGGCTAGTGTCTTCCATTCTTTATACTTGAGTGGGTTCAAATTGTCCACCAAAGGTACAAATAATATACTCAAACTCATCACTTTTATAGTGTTTACTTCAACCACTGCATCACAAAACTCTTGCAGAGTGGTCAGTGTCTCCAGCACCAAGCATGTACAATCATGCATCTTGTCCGAAGAAGCATGGTTTTAGTGAAAAAATCAATCAGTAGGTGTAGAATAGTGTTTGACAAGAGGAGAGAAGATAACTAGGTAGTTTGAACTCGACAAAAACTCAAATTGTTTAACATCCTCAACTGAAAAAATGAACCCACACTCATGATTCATTTTTTCCGCTGAGTTGTCCCCACTAGCGTCACTCAGGGGTGGTGAAAACACGCACCACGTCCCTGTTCATTACCATGGCTGGATCCATTGCCACAACCGCGACCCTATCCATGGCACAGTCCGCAGACTTGTGCTGCACCATTTTCATGAGGTGCTGTAGTACCGGCCAACGCTGCGACCTTTTGTCCACCACCAGCATCCTCAGGATAGTGGGTCCTAAAGTGGCCAGGTTGGAAGCAGTTGTGGCAAAGCCCATCGCAAAAGGCTGCGTTGCAATGCTCACGTGCCACCAATAGCTCGTCATTGTCGTGGCTTTGCTTGTTTTTGGGGACCTTGTGCACACTAGCCTTCTTGGCAAAAGGGTCCGCGGGTTGCTTACCCTTGGTCTCACCCCGCTGTCTTGGAGACCGACCAACCCCTGCATCGTGCATGCGCATGTCGCACCCTTCCTGTGAATACGTGTTTGGACGTGCATTGAGGTAATGCTTCGGGTTCACTTTGCTCATGTGGTCGCACAATGCTCTCCAGCTTGTCTAAGATTGGCTGGATGCGGTCGTGGTGGTATTTTCCTTTAGCTTCTCGCTGGTCACATCATCAGGCAAGTACTCGAATAGCAAGCCCTCTAATTGCTTGAAGGTTTGGGTCCCATCGCCCTTGGTGAGGCTTCTAAATTCATCCACAAGTGCGGTGAACACGCTCAAGCAGGCCTCGAGGGAGCTACCCAGCTGTCTAAAGTCCTTAATTCTGTGGAAAGCACGCTCTACTTCCTCATGCTTGTTGCATGTTTTGTGCATGATAGCGCAGAAGGCCTCTCATGGTATGGGCTTTCACTAAAGATGTGATTATTGCCTGCCCGAGTCCTTAACCACGTAGTTGATGAGCTTGTCCTCAAGTCGCGTTGTGGCAAGGTTACCCCACTAACCAAGTGATGTCTTGTGGACACGCAGAACATGCTCCATTCCATTTGGAAAATTGGCCAGCTTCACACCCTTCCAGAAGCTCTCCACACTGTGGATGAAGGATTCAGTCAAAGCTGGCATCAAAGTCGTCGCAGTAGGTGAGTCCTTGTTGCCACAAGTGGTGGCATGAGCACATGTTTCCTGCTACGATCGATGTTGCATCCATACCTAAGTCACGCTCTGCAAAGCCTTGTCAAGGTTGTCACATTGTCAGCTTGCCTCATGACCGGCCAGGTACTATAGCTGGCGATAACGGTCGAGATCTGTGATGCTCTGCCGCACGTAGGCCAGCAGTTTGGCGAACGCAAAATACAACTCTATTGTTGCCAGAGCGTCCGCGATAGCCTCGAGGGCCCCGCGCTTTCCATGCACCTTGACCCACTGCAGGAGGATGCGGTTGGCGTACACACCTTTGAGGAGTCCCACCTTCTCAAGAAGGGATTCGTCAATGACAGTGCTCGTGTAGGCGTTGGTGTGTCCCATCGCAGGCACATCGTAAAAAGAGGGGTCCCCCCACTCCTCCAGGTGGTACTGTACCTCCACCGTCTCTTGGTAAGGAAGCCGAGGCAAGTTGGCGATCTCGAGAAGACATAGACACAGACACAGACACAGACACAGACACAAACACACCCACAGACACAAACACAAACACAGACAAAGATACAGACACACATATAGGCAAAGATGTAGATGTAGATGTAGATGTAGATGTAGATGTAGATGCAGATGTAGATGTAGATGTAGATGTAGATGTAGATGTAGATGTAGATGTAGATGTGGATGTAGATGTAGATGTAGATATAGATGTAGACGTAGATGTAGATGTAGATGTAGATGTAGATGTAGCCATCCATATGGGTATAGCTATATACATATGGATATGGATAGAGATTTGTGGTCACAATACATGACATTGACTTGTATCGAGATCTTACTTTTCTTCACTCATGAGGCCTTCCGGGGTGAGGAGCGACGTAGGTATAGATTTTTTGTATCGCATGTGGCGATGGTCTTCATGGAGATTGTAGATTGGACAGTACACGTGAAGGCAATGCAAAGCACTGGTCCGGCTACAAAACGATACAATTCAATGTAGAGCCAGAGATGAAGAAAGACGGGTTCTCTCCTTATGTATCCTTTTTTTTATGAGTGTCATGTCCAATAGTTTGGAGAGAGATGGCATGTCAAAGTGATGTTGGTGTTACTTATCAGACTTAAACGAGACCCTAATCTTCCAAGTGGGCATTTTTCTTGTTACGGGAAATAGCCCATGGCGTCGCACGGACCACGATGTTCACTCCTACGGCGGAAGGCAAACTGGCCAACTGCCCCTCCCTCAATGGATATTCTCAAACCTTCTGACAACTTTGACCACCCTCGCAGACCTACGAACAGAAGTGTCACGACCTTTCGGACAAATTCTTGACACTTCACGACATATCTGGATTTACAAAGATGCATTGCGCATCTGCATCGTCAATTCTCAAAGATCTCCGACTTCTCTGTGGACCTTCTCGAATCCGACCACTCACAACGAGGCCCCACACGTGTCCCTCAACAAGAGACCAAAGACCCCGACTATGCTTCATTCGTAACCCGACACTTGCATGAATATGTTCCATCGTTTCGACACTTGTCATGGAAGTACACTTATAGCTCATTGTAAATTGTTCAAGTATCCCACATTCTAAATCATGTTTTTCCTTGCAACTTCTACCTATTCACCATCTACACTCCGTGCGCCGACACATGTGGTATCAGAGCGCAATGGTGCTGGAGAGGCATCTCACTACATTACTCATCCAGAGGACTGCTTAGCACAAGTCTTTAGTGCATCTCGTACATCAAGACTTCATAGACATTACAACTGTGAAGTAACGTGAGTGAGCACAACCGACGACCAGCAACGGGTCTGTTGAATATTTGCCCCTCCGCATGCCCAATTGCGACACCGGGAGGTGCCTACGAGCCGCCAGAGAGAGGAAATTCCACGTCGACAGATCTGGCAACTCGAGGATTGCTGGGATACTGAAATAGAGGATTGCCTTCAAAAGTTGACGAGTCACCGAATCTTGTGGAAGTTTGTACACCGGAATCAAACAAGTAACGAGGGAGATATGGGCTTCCAAAGTTGGGGTGTGTGCGGCGGCTCTGGGAGTCGGCCGCAGGTCAACCGGAGGTGAATAATCCACTTCAACGAGTAACAAAAATTCCATCTGGGGATTTTGCTCCGGAAGGACTGCAAAGGCGTCCGGTGGATGATCCGCCGGATTTAGTAGTGCAATTTTGTTACGGAGGGACTTGGCCAAAATCCTGTCTCGGAGTCCGAAACTCAATAGTACACTTTGTTACTCGGGGAATCCGTCAAAACGCCAACTAGAGGTCTGCGAATAGGTTTCGACCCACATCAACCCCCATCACCAAACTCAATGATTATCTCATCGGAACAGACCCCAAAGGCGCGAGGGGCGCCGCCACTACGCATAGGGACATCTGCGCCTCCGGAATGGCATTTTGATGGGTCCTTGATGTGTGAAGGGGCCTCGACGGGTGACGTAATGTGTGTCGCCAACTGAGCGGCTGGTTTGGGGTGTTGCGCTTCGACTGACGTAGAGGGAGCTACGTTGATGCAAATCACGCACGGTTTGGTGCGCTGGAGAGCTCATGACTAGGCATACAAACTTTCAGATAATGTGCATGTTATTAAAAAACTAATGCAAAATCGCATTCTTCCCTTCGCAAAAGTGACTGTCTCATGTTTGTCTTCAACTGCCAAAACCATAGCGTGAGGCGACTCGAAAGCTCACGCTTAGACTCAAAACCACCTGCACAAAACATAGCCGTGAGCACAGAAGACCCGTCGGGCCACATTGGAACCGCACCCCAGTTACTGGCAAAGGGTTATGGGCCCACGGCCCTGACCAGTCTACAAATCATTCACGGCTTTTGCGGCGGACAGGATCGTCGTCGGGGACGACATATCCGTCAAGCTCTGAGGTCCCGGAGTTGAAGATTGCGCAAATGGCGTAGAAGGAGACGTAGCCCATTCAGAATTATGCAGGAAGCCCTCGCTAGGGGCTATGGAGGTGGCACTTTGAGCTGCACCTCGCGCATCAGGGGCTGCTAGAGGTCATGAAGGGAACGGAAGCCCTCCACGAAGCGACGGTGACTGAAGCGCAAAAAGAGGCCTTTGCAAAGAAGAACACGTAGGCGCTCATGCTGCTGGTGTCCACGACGACCGAGTCGCAATGGGGCTACTTCTAGGGTTGCAAGCTGGCAACCAAAGCTTGGAAAAACCTATGTGCCATCCATCAATCCAAGTTGCTGGCATACCAAATCTTTGCACTGAAGTGACTCCTGACAGTGAGAATCGAGGAGGGAGATGAAGTCATCACTGCCATGGAGCAGATCGAGATACTCGCCTCATTGTGCAATGTAGTGGGGTGGAAGATCGGCACACAGCTGCAGGAGATGGCCCTCCTCATGACCCTTCTTGACATGTAGAGCCCTCTCATTACAGTCTTAGGAGGATGGGCAGAGGACAAGCTCACCTATGGCGCGGTTGCAGAGTACATCTGCAACGAGGCGCAGCGACGGAGCTGCGGGGAGTCCTCGTCGTCCTCATCGGCCCTCGTCACCAAAACGCGTGGTGGCGGAAGCGGGGCCAAGGGAGGTGGCGGACATGGCGGCGGCAACAAGAGCGTTAAGAAGGGTGCATGCCGTAACTTTGGCAAGGAGGGCCACTGGGCCTATGAGTCCACCCAGGAGGTAAAGGTCGGTGGCAAAGACGCCAAAGGCAAGAAGGCGCTCCTCAACGGCACTCAAAATCACTACCTGAAGAAGGCCAACCGGCGATGCCTTGAATCCGAAGCGGAGGATCATACCCAGGTCGAGAAGGTCAGGTTCATCAACTACACCAAGTCCAGGAAATCCATGGTGGTCGCGAACGGCAAGGTCAAGTCGGCGGCTGGCCAAAGAGACGAGGACGTGGAGGTGGTGGTTGGAGGAAAGCGGGTGCAGTGCGTCATCAAGGACGTGCAGCACGTACCAGGCTTGGCTGATATTCTAAGTGTCAGCCACCTAATTGACAAGGGGCACGAGGTGCTCTTCAGGAGAAGAGGGACAATCATGCGAAAGGACGGTGGCAACGAGCCCGTGCTGGAGGCTAAGCACGAGGGAGGCCTCTACATTGTGGAGACCAAGGTGATTCCCGCGGCGACAGATTCAGCAGACTCGCAAGAACGCATCGTCAACCTGGCCAAAGGACGGGGAGCTGATCTGGGGCTATGGCATCGACGACGGGGGCATTCCTCACTTGCAGTTGTAAAGGAGATGGTGAAGCACGAGCTGGTACGCGGTCTCGTCATCGACGGTGTGGAAGATGCGAAAGATACGGCAAAGCACAAAAAGTACAAGCCTTGCATTTTGGGCAAGGCGCGACGCAAACCATTCAACGAGAACAAAAATCGTGCCTCAGACATGTTGGAGGTCGTGCACAGCGACGTGTGCGGGCCATTCAAGATGGCGTCAAAGAGCGGCGCGCATTGCTTTGTCACCTTCATAGATGACTACAGCAGAAAACTCTACGTGTACTTCATGATTGGGAAAGGCGAGGTCCTGGATCCGCTGAAGGAGTATGTCTCCGCGGTGGAGAGGCAGACTGACCGGGAGGTCAGAGCACTACGCAACGGCAATGGCGTAGAGTACGTGGGCTGTAGCGGGTGGATGAAGTAGAAGGGCATGAAATGGGAACAAACTACACCGTATTCGCCTCAGTTAAATGGCGTGGTGGAGCTGGTAAACCAGATGCTGCTAAACATGGTACGGACCATGTTGGTGGATGCGGAATTGCTGCGAAGCTTCTAACGGAAGCTGTGTGTACGGTGAGCTACAGCATCAAACACACTCCTACATCAGTGCTGAAGGGGAGGAGCGTCGGGAAGATGCCGTAGGAGGATTGGAGCGGGCGCAAGCCAAGTGTGGCAAACCTGAAAGTGTTCGGGTGTCAGGCGCACGCGGTGGTGTAGGCTACGCAGAGGTGTGACAGCACGCTGGAGCCGTGGGCAAAGTCGTATATCTTCCTTGGGTATGAGAGCGCGCATAAGGAACTTCCTCTACGACATGTGCAAAGAGGAGGTAATCCGTATTCGAGACGTCGAGTTTGACGAGCAGTAGAGCTACATCAGCGGCAACGACGTGGGTGTGGTGGACTCTCCAAAGACGGGGGAGTGGTTCCAGCTCCTTGACTACAAGAAATAGCCGGCGGACACCGATATTGAGGATGCGGCATCAGAGCACGAAGGTGCACCAATGGTGGCAGCCGACGAAGAGGACTCCGATGATGATCAAGTTGATGAGGAGATCCACCGGAAGGATCCGGCGGACGAGGTACCTAAGGTGCCAAGGCGCGCACTCCCGGCAGAGTGTGCATTGGGCATTGGTGGAAAATCCACCAGATGCGCCGGTCGTTTGGGCGTTGTTTCGCCAGAGTGAGAGAGATCCTTGGGGAGCCGTCTGGTCGATAATTCACCAGAGCGTGCTGAGTTGGAGGGATCGCAGCACAGCAACGATGCACCACCAAAACTACTGCCTCGCAGCGGGATGCAACAAAAAGCTGGGAAGCGTTTCGACGCAGGCACCGGTTGATGGATTGGCATGACGTGATGCATGCTGGCTGCATCAACGGAGCCGACTACCGTGCAAGAGGCACTTGCACGACCCGAAGGGGATCAATGGGACACAGCCATCACATCGTGGCTGGCGTCCATCGCGGAAAACGATACGTGGGAGCTGGTTGATAAGCCAAAAGATGCCAAGGTCATCGGCTCAAAGTGGGTCTTTAAGTCCAAGTTCACAAAGGAAGGTGTGGCTGATGAATACAAGGCGCGGCTGGTGGCGAAGGGATACGCATGGCGTAAGGATGAGCACTACGATGAGACGTTCGCTCCCATCGCCAAGTTCACAAGCCTCCGGACGATCCTCGTGGTGGCGGCCGTGAACGATATGGAGCTCCACTAAATGTCCGAAAAGACGACCTTCCTCAACGGCATCATAGACAAAGAGATGTACATGGAGGTGCAAGAGGGGATGGAGGCACAGGAGGGAAACGTGTGTAAGCTGCGAAAGTCCTTGCATGGGCTAAAACAATTGCCCAGATGCTGGTACCAACAGATGGACATCTTCATGGCACAACTCAGCTTCAAGCACTGTGATGCGGATGATAGCGTGTACGTGCGGTGTGACAAACAACTCCATCAAATCATCGCACACTACGTGGACGACCTGATTTTTTGCTCAACGGATCTGCCGAGCCTACAACACCTAAAAGAGCAGCTGAGCACTATAGTCCAGATGTCGGACATGGGGAAGCTTGAGTACTACCTCCGGGTGAGCATCATGCGGAACCGGAGGGCACGCACGCTTGAGCTGGGGCAGGCCAAATACGTGGCCAAGGTGCTAAAGCGGAATAGCATGGAGGACTGCAAACCAGTTGGCTGTCCGGTCTCCACCACCTGTGAACTGCGCCATTGCCGCACGGAAGTGCGGCAATGGCGCTGGAAACAAAAGAAGAGCGGGAGGATATGGCAGGGGTGCCCTACCAATCGGCGGTCGGCAGCCTCATGAACGCCATGAAGGCGACTCAACCGGACCTGGCTTACGCGGTGGGCCAAGTGAGCAGGTACGTGGCCGATCCATGGCCACTACACTGGCATGCGGTCAAACAAATCCTTTGTTACCTGCAGGTGACGTTGCACGTGTGCCCGAGGTTCGACGACAAGGGGCGGGCGGATCCTTTACGTCTGGTTTGCTACACGGACGCAGACTACGCTGGCGATGTGGAAAAGCGGCAGTCCACATCCGGCTACGTGTTCTTCCCCACTGGTGCAGCGGTCTCGTGGTGCAGCAAAAAGCAAGAATGCGTCGCCACCTCTATAGTAGAAGCAGAGTACATTGCGCTGGCAAAGGCGGTCAAGGAGGAGGTGTGGCTCCGCATGTTGCTGGGGGAGTTGGGCGTGTCGCAGTAGGAGCCTACGGTGGTGCAAGAGGACAACACCGGCTCAATCTCACTCACCAACAACCCGACGTAGCACAAGAGGACGAAGCACATCAACGTGCGTTACCACTACACATGGGACATGGTTTAAAAGGGGCAGGTGGTGCTGCAACACTACAACACGCACAACATGCTTGCAGACTGCTTGACCAAAGCGCAACCCGTAGACTAGCACGCACTGAGCGTAGCCGGGCTTGGGATGACCAGCTATGATGGGTTGGTGGGCGCAGGGGAAGATGAGTGATAGAAAGCAGGAGCAACGGGCATGACAGGTGCAAGGGGGAGAATGTTGAAGATTTGCCCCTCTGCATGCCCAAGTGTGACGCTGGGAGGCGTCGACAAGCCGCCAGAGAGAGGAAATTCCTCATCAACAGATCTGAAGAGGATTGCCCATCAAAGTTGACGAGTTGTTGAATCCGGTGGAAGTTGTTTCACCGGAATCAGACAAGTAACGAGGGAGATATGGGTTTCCAAAGTTGGGGTGTGTGCAATAGCTCTGGGAGTCGGCCGCGGGTCAGCCGCGGGTAAATCGTCATCCGATAGGCCCCTCGGACAGTTGGATTACTGCTCGGCTTTAGTTTGATGCGACGGTCGATGTCTCACACAGGTGGTAAGGTTTTCGGCAGTTCGTCGAGGAAGACATTTGCAAACTACTCAATAAGTGGTGCGAACTCTTCGGGTACCATCGCAAACTTCGTCGAGGCCGATAAGGTTGATGAGGCTGATAATGAGTTACTTGCTACCACTTCCGTTTCTCCCATTGGCTTGAGATGCATGAGCCACGCACGAGCTCCTCGTCCTATGCAGTGCTTGGCCACGTTGAGCGATGTAAGATGCACCGGTTGTCGTTTCTCGGCTTCTGTAGCTTCCTCTGTTGCTTCCATTGTCGACTTCGGTCCCGCACGCAGATTTTGTCATTTGGCCCCGTCCATCTCCACGTAGACATCTTCGTTATTCCACTCAACCTGTAGATTATGCCGGTACAGGAAATCTTATCCGTGGATGATTTTGTGGTCAGATACTGAACTAGACCTCCGTACCGTTACATCCTAAAGACGACCCACTCATGGTCGTTGTCTTCCTCAAAGTCTCCGTATCTGTAGTCTCCTGTCAACAGTTTTTCCTTTAAACACCATTGGTTTAGTCTAGCGAACCAACTTGCGAACCATGTCATTGCTTACAAAGCTTTGTGAAGCTCCTCCATCCAATAGTGCCAGTACCGTTCGGCGACATCTGCATCCTCGAGGTAAACCTTTTAGCAGTATCGCCGGTTGGTCATCCTCCCACCCCTCCTTGAACTTTGCAATCTGAGAAACCCTCTCTAGCAATGTGGGGTGTTTCAGATGGGCCATCGTTTGGTGCAGATCGCTCCTTGCGGACAAGTGTTACGCCTTTTACTCTTGTCCTTTGTTGTTTCCCGACTTGTTTTTCCGCAACTTCCCCCCGTTTTTGGCTTGCTGCTTGCTCTGAAAGCTGCAGGTGATGTGCCCAACTTTTGTGCAGTTATAGCAGGTTCGTGTGTCTCTTTGATCAAAAGAGTCTACTTCCATTGGAGTCGAGGAGTCTGTTAACTTGATCTTTCTATTCCCATGATAACTGTGGTTAGGAGGTCGCCAACGGTAGGATTCTTAGATCCAAACATTGTACTTGACGCTGTGAATCCTTTCGGCCATTGCAATCATCTGCAGCTAGTGGTTCTGGATGCCAAAAAAAATGATTGCTCACCGGATGCCTCTTTTGAGGTTGTTGTTGTAGTGGAAACAAAGTTCATCGAGGGCGATGCCTGCTCCGGTGATGATCTCGTGGATTCTCTGCGTACACTCTGCCACGTTGTACACTTGACGTAGACGCTAGAGTTTGTACCGTGCGCCAGACTTTTTGTTCAGTTGAACAAAGCATGCGAGCATGACGCACAAGAATTCATTTTGGTCGGTTGATGGCGAAAGCGCGTTTTGCCACTGTGGCTTGATCTACTCCAAGGGTAGAACGCCTGCAGTCGGTGATGTGAGACAGGCATCGAGAGCTATTGACGATGCTTTGCCGGTCTCCTACTACCGTTAGATGGTCTTTAGATCGGACAACCAACTTGATGCCATGCCACGCAAAAGCGGGGTCTCAACGTCAATTTTCTTTTCATCTTTTTTGACCCCACCAACGGTGAAGTACACTTCCCAACTTTTCCACCATATCCGAACCGTTGGTCCTTTTGAGTTAGCAGGATCGAACGGTTCTGGTCAAACCGGCCAACTTTTGAGTTTGCTCAAGAGTTGAGAATTTCTCTCGATAAGCACCGCTTCATGCGCGCTTACGTTGGGAAGGGCCTCCATTGTGACATTGAGTTGTTGGAGCAAGTGGCTGTTGATTCCCTCTAGTGTGAAGATCCTATTCGTCGTTTCCTCGTTGATCCTCACCTGCAGTTCAGTGCCACTTTTCGTTCCAGCTGTTAATGTCGAGGCTGTTGGTAGGGACGGCAAGTTTATCACCATTGGGTCCATGACCTGACAGGTCGCCGAGGCTGTACGGGTAGTTCCAACTGCCACAAAGCCACCTATGCTAGCATTCGCTATTGCTTTGGGATCCGCGTGCATCGGCACGTTCTGCTCCTCCATCGCCAAAGTCGTCACCAAAGACCCTGTCACGAAACGGGGTGCGGTTCCAACGTGGCCCGACGGGTCTTCTGTGCTTACGGCTATGTTTAATGCAGATGGTTCTGAGTCTAAGCATGAGCTTTGTCGTCACCTCACGCTACATTTCAGGCAGTTGAAGACAAATTTCAGACAGTCACTTTTGCGGAGGGAAGAACGCGATTTTGCAATAGTTTTTTTTATAGAATTCACATGATCTGAAAATTTGTAGGCCTAGTCATGAGCTCTCCAATCCACCAAACCATGCGTGATTCGGATCACCGTAGCTCCCGCTACGTCAGTCGAAGCGCAACACCCCAAACTGGCCGGTCAGTCAGCGACCCACACTACGTCGCCCGCCAGGGCGCGGACCCATCAAAACGCCATCCCGTTGGCGGAGATGTCCATCGTGCTCCTCCGGGGTGCAATTGTATTCCAAAATGTCGTCGAGGTATACCACAACAAATTCATCCATATACGGATGGAAAGTGTTGTTCATTTCTGCCATGAATGTCACCAATGCCTTTGTGAGTTCAAACGGCATGACCGTGAACTCAAAGTGCCTGTAGCAAGTAAAGAATGTCGTTTTCTTGATGTCGGCGGCTGCCATGCGTAATTGGTGATATCTGCTGTGTAAGTCGATTTTTCTGAACATTTGGGCCCCTTGGAGTTGGTTGAAAAGTTTTTCAACTCGACGAAGAGGGTAGCGGTTCTTGGTGGTAGCCTCGTTCAATGTCCGATATTCCACACAAATCCACATCTTGTCTGTTTTCTTCTTCACGAATAGTATTGGTGCGACGAATGGTGATGTGGATGGGCGATTTCTTTTTTGGAAAACTCTCAAAATGCGACTTCGGTTGACGTTCGATTCAGTTTCTGGGTTACGTCATCCACGGTGGACAGATCACCATGGGTCCAAAAAAGGAGGCAGCAGTCGCTGATTGGCCGACCCCGACCAACATTCGAGAAATTTAAGTTTTTCTCGGATTTTGCAATTACTACCTTCGATACGTGCGGGACTATGTGCGAGTGTCAGCGCCTTTTTCCGACCCCACTCAAAAAGAAAATGAGTGGTGGTGGGGAGAAAGCAAACAATAAGTGTTCACCACTTTGTAGAATGCTCTGACCTCAACGACGGCCTTACGATAAGCAGATCCAACGGACGACTACGTCTTAGCTACGGGTGCATCCAACCGAGCCATTGGCACAATTCTTCTGCAAGAACATGGCAACGGCAAACAAGCGGCCGCCTACATGTCCCTTGAACTATGAGGAACGGAACTCAACTTCGTAGTTCAAGAAAAAGAGATGCCCGCAGTTGTGCACGCATTCAAGACATGGCAATTCTACCTGGAGTGTCGCCGATGCGTCGTGCACACTGACCACCACGTGTTGAAATGTCTGAAGATGTAACCGAATCTCAGCCAATGTCAAACCCGATGGATGGAGTTCGTAAAGTGCGGGTTTGAATACGAAATCAAGTACCGGGGAGGAACAACCAATTCGACGGACGCATTAAGCCACCGACCAGATTTAATGCCCGACGTGGCAACCCTACAGCTACAACGAGACCCCTAGCTCGAACGATTGTTTGCACGAGGCTACGACCAGTACGGCAAATATGATGAAACCAAGTCTAGTTCAAGGCACCCTACTGGCGATGGTGCTCCACTCGCAAAGTGGCCGTTCCCCTGAATGGCGCACTTCGCCATATGCTGCTCGAAGAATGCCACAACACCAATCCAGGTGGTAACTTTGAAGACGACAAGTCATTGAATAAGGTGACGAAAAACTACTAGTGGGAGAAGATGCAATTTGACGTGGCCAACTTTTGCAAGACCTGCGACAAATGTCAGCGACAGAAATCCCGTCGCATGAGGCCACCAGGACTTCTGCAGTTGTATCCTGTTTCGTCTCAACCATGGGCAGACAAGTCCAAAGACTTTGTCGCGAGATTACCGGTCAAGCCCAAGGGGTATGATGCAATTATCGTGATTGTCGACATGTTTTCTAAAATGTCCCACTTCATCCCCACTGCCGAGGGAACAGTGTGGCTGCTTCTGAACAGCATCGTACAGCTACACAGCGTACCGAGTAGTATCATGATCGACAGAGATGGTCAATTCACCAACCATTTTTGGCGCAAACTGATGACCCGCTACGGAAGCCGGATTCAACTTTCAAAACATTTCATCGTCAAACCGACAGACAAACATAACGGATGAATCAGACGCTAGAACAATTGCTCAAAACACTATGCGAACCTCATCAGACGGATTGGGCACAAAAACTCCAGACCGCCAAAATCGTTTACCATTCGGTAGTTTCCACCGCAATTGGTAAAACTCTGTTTGAAGTGGTGTACCACAGACTTCCTGCCACATGAGCCAGAATGTAAATTCGTAGCAATGTTCCACCGTTGTATGTTGAAGGCCGAGACTTAACCACCGTATGGGAGGCAAAACGACGTACTCTTGCGAAGACACAAGTACCAATGAAGCAAGCAACTGGCTGACATCGCAGCGATGACATCTTCACCGCTGGCTATCAAGTCCTCCTCTATGCGGCAAACATAAAACTCTGAGGATCCAACTGTGCGAAACTCAAACCTCGATGGTTGGGACCATTTGAGATCAGGCGCATACAAAGCCCAGTAGTTGCGCGACTCAAATTCTCCAACACTAAGCAAGTTTATCCAGTGTTCCATGTAACTAGACTCAAGGACTACCAAGACACAGGGGAGAAATTCCATGGCAAAAATGTCCCCCCACCTCCTCCTGTGCAAGTGGACGAACACACGGAGTACATCATTGAGGATTTCCTCTGCCATCAACGAGGTGGCAAGATGACTGAGCATCTCATCAAGTGGCATGGCTTCGACAACGCGCACAAGAGCTAGGAACCCTATGAAAACATCTGAGCAGTCGATCATCTGATCAACGGCTACTACTACCGTTTCCGGGCCACATCTATACGCACGCATAGACGTCACGGCTAAAAAGGGGGGAAGTGTTATGTACCAGGCGTAAACGAGACCCTAATGTTCCAAGTGAGCATTTTTCTCATTACACAAACAGCCCATGGCATCTTGAGGACCGCGATATTCTGACGGCCGAGAGCAAACTGGCCAGCTGCTCCGCCCTCAGCGGATATTCTCGAACCTTTTGACAGCTTCGACCACTGTGGAGAACCTACGACCATAAGTGTGATGATCTTTCGGTCGACTTCTTGACGCGTCATGACGCGTCATCTTCACTGTCGATTCTTCAAGACCAGCGACTTCTCGACGGACCTTCTCGAATCCAACCACTCACGATGCGACTCCGTACGCGTCACTCGACAATAGACCAACGACCCTGACTATGCTTCATTCGTTACCTGAAACTTGTACATACATATTCGATCGTTTCAACACTTGTCATCGAATTACACTTACCGCTAGTTATAAATTACTAAATTGTCGTTTATTTTACATCTTGTTTTGCCTCGCAACTTCTACCTGTTCACTACTTACGCTGCGTTCGACACAACAGTTGGGAGGCACAATTCTGGAGTGCAACCACTTAGAGGGAGATGTCATGTCGTTCTGTTTTGATTTTTGCATGGCCATTTCCATCACAGTGGCAGCGGGTGGACGTGCATGAAAAAGCTTTCTATTTACCCTCCTTTCTTTGTGTTCAGTTCTGTCTAATGTCATAGAAGTAATGCATTTTACCGTGCACCATCGAGATTGTCGTTGTTTTGTTATGTTCGTGGTTGCTGTCATATGCGGCAGAATACATTTTCCTGACGTCCGATAAGAATAGTGACAAAAAATGGATGGTGACATCACGTCATGAAGGATGGGTACAAACGTTTTTCATGCCCATCCAGTCGCGGCCAATGCACACCAAAAACGTACCAACACAATCTCCACAGTCGCTCAACAATTGCGAAGGACTGCTCAACCATCAATCCGCGATTGCTGGACGTTCGTTAGTGGTTGTCGGGTTATCCTCGTCATCCACTTTTTTCGTCGATAGACAATGGCGCCCACCAGCGATTGTCGCAGATAGACCTAAAAAAAACGCCGACGGAGACCATGGAGGAATTCGACGCCTCCAACCCTGAGATTCGGCGTCCGTCTTTCTTTTCGCGAATGAATGAATGATGAACAGTTTTTTAAATGAGCCAGTAATGGAAATCGAAGAACCAACGAAGCTGCATCGCCAACCGAAGATCGAAAACTGCGCTGCACCTTCTGATTCTGCTTGAATGCGTCATGGACAACACATTTCAACAAACCCAGGCGCACCTGCAGCCACATGGAGAACCGGATGACCTCTAGGGTCTTATCTGGTGGGGGTTGGATCCAATGGCCCATGGTTCAGCAATCGTTTGCGGTCGTTCTGTCCGCGAGGACAGACTTTGAAATGTTGTTATTGCGGTGTGGATAAGGAAATTTCCTTACGTGCGGCAAGGAAAGGTGGAGTTTCCCATACTTACTTGCGGTAAGGAAAGCTGGAGGTTCCCAAACAGCGCAGTAATGGCACACGATCTTCCCTTCCACCAATCGATGGTTCACAATACTTAGCTCGCTGTGTGTCCAACGGAGAGAAATCCCTCTCGGCCTGAAGTTGCAACTTTCTCACCGGCATTTGGAAGAAGACTAAAAGGTGCGCAGTGAGCCTCCCGAAGTTTAATGAACGATCGAAGGCCAGGATGGGAAGACTCGCACAGAATAACTTTTTTGAATGTTAAACTTTTCAGACAACACTCTTAACCTCCACAAATGCGGACAAAGCCGTGATGGACGATCCTCGGATGTTTTCCATTCGAAGAGGAAGCAGGATCGACGATTTCCTTTGCTCCAGGAGGATCCGGACATGGAATGGTGTATTTTTATGCATATATCGAAAGAGCAGTCAAGAGAACGGCCAGGATTATGCATCGGTCATTTCTCAGGTCCACCGCTAGATCCGAGTCTTTGTATTCATTCTATATTGAAAAACATGCGATGAATAAAGATTTTCTTGTGACTCAGAGCGAATACGTTTAGCCTTAAAAAGCCCCCATGCATGTATTCACAACGATCGGAGCCTCTACGCCAACCAACGACCGGCGCAACTGGGACAAGTGACCAGCGAAGCGACAAAGATTTGCGAGGTAACGGAAGCCGAAACAAATGATTTATCAACATTCGCACCCTTTGTAACAATCTTTTGTCTTTTTGGGTCCTTCACACTGGGGAGATGGGTACAAACCCTGAACTGGAGAGAGTTACCGATGCAAGTTTTCTCGTTTTCCACAATTCAGATTATTTTCTATATTCAGAGTACAACATGTAGTCCCTCCCTCAGACAGGATCTGTCGTAGGCCTCCTACTACAAACAAACAAACAAACAATTGCATGGCTAGCGCTTCCGAGGACCAGACTGTCGACACGAAGACATCGACTGTTTCGGATAATCCACAAACAATCACGAATTTGGACTGATCGTATCTACCGAAAGCATCAGATCTGAGGATTTAAAATACGCCGCCCCACTTCGGGAAACAAAGAAAGTGTTTTCCAGGTTAGGCCCATTTCCCAACTTACCATTAGTTCTCCCCTCACATCCATTACATTTTCAAACTTGGGATTAAGCGTTGCAGACATTGTCAAAATCTTCAGAGGACATCATCGCTTATAAATCAACCATAACCTTACAAAAAGGATCCCTTGCAGTTAGTACTCGCAGGTCACCCTTAACTGAGCAATCAATAGTGTACCAAGCAAACCAAAATGATAACCAATATAGTAAAACTAAATGTATACGTAAATTAACACATGCATAGGCATATGAATATGCATATGAATATGCATATGAATATGCAAATGCATATTCATATGCATATGCATATTTATATACATATACATATACATATACATATACATATACATATACATATACATATACATATACATATACATATACATATACATATACATATACATATACATATACATATAC